>BSBK01009094.1:0-260000 GCA_027943335.1 Chamaecyparis obtusa
GTGTGCTTCCCACTCATGACTTAAGAAATGGGTGCCCATTTTTTTGAATTTAAAAAACGGGCACCCGTTTTCAAAAAAATAAAATTAAAGTGTTAAAATGCATTTTTTATTCAAAAAAAAAAAAAAATAGAAACAAGCACCCATTTTTTGATTCAAAAAATCGGCACCCATTTTGAATTCAAAAACGGGCACCCATTTTTTGAATCAAAAAATGGGTGCCTATTTTGAATTAAAAAACGGGCACCCATTTTCTAAAATTAAGATCGTGTGCCCGAACCTAAAATGGGAGCCCGTTTTTTGAAAACGGGCACCCGTTTCAAGTGACATCTTTCATTTCTACAAGACTTCTGTGAAATTGTCCCCCAACTTTGAACTCTTACCCAATATCCTTTTTAATAAAACGGTGATCAAATTTATAGAAGCTGATTATTGGTATTGACTTAGTATTGATAATGTTATTTGTTAAAGTTGTTTATTAAAGCCACCGATATGATTATCAGGCTCTTTGTTTTAAACTAAAATTAGTTCCAAAATGTGGAGTCATGTTCCATCATGGACATGACTCCAATTGCATATATATATATATATATATATATATATATATATATATATATATATATATATATATATATATATATATATATATATATATATATATATATATATATATATATATATATATATATATATATATATATATATATATATATATATATATATATATATATATATATATATATATATATATATATATATATATATATATATATATATATATATATATATATATATATATATATATATAGGCCCAAATGGATATTGCGACACATACAATCTGCACTCTCAAAGTCTCCATTACTCCCTATCTTTTAGTAGTTCAAACAATATTTGATTAATAGCATTTGCTGTTTGATTTTCATAGAAATAATATTATCATATGCATTTTTGGTTATCTCAAACCAAATAGAAAATCCTATTCTATATTGATAGTAATTAGTGTTGGATGAAATTTATACAACAAGATTAATTTTCAGAATTGAATCGGTAGTGTGTTCATCAGAAGTATAATCTTAATATTCTCCATCCACATATATGATATGTAAAGTTTAACACTGACACAAGGCATAAGAAAATAATCATAATAAAGGACTATAAGAGAATATTACCATGCACACTGATCTTCCATATATAATACAACAAATTTCATAGTATATAATATAACAAACTAAATCTTTCTTTTTTTATCTCAAAAATTGGAGGATGAGACTAAAAGTAATGTACAGTCAGGGTATACACCAGTTAGATTAGATAGATGCAAAGATTGGATTTAAGATTGTTTCCTTTTCATGCATAATGAGTATGTTAGAATGGTTGTTTTTTTATCAAGTTGAATCCATTCATGAGTGTCTAAGGGTGTAGAGGAAGTTGGTGTGTTGAAACACAACCAACAGTGACTATTCCTGCATACTGAACCAATGAAATACCACGAGGACAAGGTAATGAGATAGTACTTAATGTTTTCCATGAATGGAAGGGAGTTTTGAAGGATGGATTGTCATTATGTTATGTGTTTCAAATGTTCTTGAATGTAGGGTAGACAGTGAAGTGGAAGAACATTCTCAGATTTCTTGGATAGCCCAGTTTAAGGGTCACTAGAATATGTCATCAATGATGATAGAATATGTCATCATACTTATTCCTTTTTAATTCTTTCTTAGGCCATCTGCACTTTGATATAGCTCTCAGCCTATACCATTCAAATTTTAGTTTTTTCCCAAGCACATTTGATCTATTGAGCTTGTCAAGCCACTGGGTATGCTCTTGGGTCTCAGATTATACATTTGATGTAGCACTTGTAAAGAGAAAAGGGAAGTTTATACATATGTAAGGATTCTAAAAACCAATACATTTTCAAGAACTTTGACAATTTGTCCCATAATCATGTACTCTCTACAAGGCACTATCTCCTCAACTATTACTCATCGAGTGAAATGAGTAATTTCTTATTTTGATTTTCACAAGATTTTGAGAAATTGCCAATGGTTCCCATGATGTTTGACAACTTGTAGGGAAAATGAAAGTGTAACTGTAGGCTTTCTATAGAGTTGTCTCTTACATGTATCTGATTGTATCCTAGAGAAATTTAGAGTGGTTAAAAGGATGAAGTCATACTTGAGCTTATCTGATGTAGTGGCATCCTGGCTTATCACTCGGTGCCTGAAGATTCTCGCAGTCTCGGTAACTATCTAGTGGAGTTCAGTTACTTGGCTAGTGATTTCGGTAGAAGACTGGACTTTCTCGATCTTGGTGGTGATTCTTAGTTGGAAGTTCTAGTGGATCTCGGTTGATGTTGGTCACTTGGTGACTTGGTAATTTGTTTCTTGGTGCTCAGTTACCGATGAGGTCTCATTATTTATGCATGTTGTTTGGTTGTTGAAGTGGCTCGATCACTAGAGGACTCGGTCACTGAAGGGAGCTCTGTCATTGAAGGAGGCTTGGAACTTCTGGTGCTCAAAAATGTCTGTGGTGCTCAGTCAACATTGTTGGTGCTCGGTAGTTCTTGGAGAGCTCAGTTGGTGTGGACACTCGGTGTATTTCCTAGCACTTGGTAGTTTGGCTTACCGATGGTTGTTCTTGGAGATTTGGCTTGGTTGACTAGTGCATTTGATCTGGGTCACGTTCCTTGAGTTATGGATTGATTGTTGGACGTATGGGGACCTAGATCTGGTGTGTTTAATTATCCTATGTGTATCTAGAGGCCAACTTGGTGAATTAAATATTTGTGAAGTTATTTGTGAGTCGACTGATGTTTAGCATTTAATATTTGTATGTTTGGAAACTGACTGGCTTTTGGGATTTAATTGTTTGTAAAGATGACTTGTGGGTGGGGTTTAGTATTTAAGTAGATGCTTGGGTAGTTTTTTAGGGGGAGAGAGGCTGATGAAGGGTGCTCCCCTTAATACCAAAAACACATAACAGAAACAAAGAAACAACAACAAAATGCAAGAACAAAAAATTGGCTTCTTATTATCTCCACAAATGTGGAATTGCAAACTTTCAGAATTACAATATGCAAAGCCACATGGGCATTCCCTTACAATATTCTACAGGAAAAAGCCTCGAATCAATACCCAGATCTACTACCAAAACTATCCTAGACAACATTATGGGCCTTATTTATATAGGCATTTTCCACCGCCCGAGAAGGTTCCAGAAATTTAGCCCTTACGGCCGACCAAACTTAGAATTATTTTATTTTTCAATTTATTACATTAAATTTGACTCAAAATAAATTTTGAAACCCGAACAAAAATTTTGAAGGAAAATTATTTTCTACCATTTCAGGTGACCTGACTTCCAGAGACCATAAGTCATCACCAGTTGACCTGATTGACTATTATAACCCCATTTTGGAAAGGCCACAAAGCACTCTACAAGCCTAACTCACTCAAGTGCCTATCACCCAAATTTTTGACCTCATCCAGGGCCTCTAAAGCCTTCAAAATTAAGTTCAAAATTTCTATACCCTACTGCCGATAACGAAAATCTTCAATATCTTCAAAACTAGACCTGATCTAGCCATGAAACTTTACTGGCAGGCTGATATGACTGAGATGAACCTCCACATGTAAAATTAGAACATTCTGAGATTTATGACCAACTTAATTAAAACAACAAGTTCCCATAAATAGCAGCTCTGCACAAGATAACCCTTATTGAATATAAAAATAGAAATATTTTTGGGTGATGCAAGATTGCTCTTACAGCCTGGATGCTCCTGCATAAGACACCCAGGGTAATTTGAGAATTGACCCTGTCATGTCTCAAGTGTGTAGAGGAAAACCAAGATGGTTAACCTCCTCCTTTGTTAGCCATGATGAATCTTCAATAGGTCATCCTTTCCACTTGACTAGATATTCTTCATATGTCTTGTTCCTTGTGCTTCTCCCAACATGACTATCTAGTATGTCTTCAATCTCCTTGTTATATGAACCGGTTGCTGGAATACTCCACTATGATGTTGTAACCTCATCTTCAACACCTCCTTCATGATACTCTGTCAGATCTAAAATGTTAAATACTAGTGAAATACTCAACTCAGTAGGCAATTCTACCTCATATGCATTTCTTGAATCATGCTTCTTCAGTATCTTACATGGCCCAAACTTTTTCATTTTCAACTTGTTATATGTACCAACCAGAAATCACTCCTTCCGCAAATGAACCATGACTTCATCTCCAACCTAAAATTCCTTATGCCTCCTTTTCTCATCTACCTTGGCCTTATACTGTGCATTCATCTTGGTAATATGCTTCCTCACCTCCTCATGGATGTTCTTCAAATGTTCTGCAAAATCCTCGGCTTCAGCACTACTTATTTCTCCTTTATCTATCTTTCTCAATTCAGATGCATTTTTGGGACTACTTCCATATACAATCTAGAATGGTGATTTACCAGTGCTCCTATTGACAGAATTATTATATAAAAATTCTACCTGTGGTAAAATCAAATCCCATCCTATTGGCTTATCTCCAACCAAACATCTAAGAAAATTTCCCAAACTCCTATTCACCACCTTTGTCTATCCATTAGTCTGTGGATGATGTGATGAACTGAACTTCAAATCTTTCTTCAACTTCTTCCACAATGTACGCCAGAAATATCCAATAAACTTAGTGTCCTGATCTAAAACTATGGTCTTTGGCAAACCATGTAGTCTCACTACTTCTTTGAAAAAATTTTTTTCTACATGAACAACATCATTAGTCTTCTTGCAAGGAATAAAATATGCCATCTTTTAAAATTTGTCAACTACCATAGAAATTGAATCATGTCCCCACTGTGTCCTTGGTAAACCAAGAACAAAGTCCATACTAATATTCTCCCAAGGCTTCTCTGATACAGGTAATGGCTGATATAAATCTATATTCTGCTTCACTCCTTTTGCCATTTGACATACTCTACAACTCTGTACAAACTTCTTGACATCTTGCTGCAACTTTGGCCAATAATAATTTTCACTAACCAAAGTAAGGGTTTTATCACGACCAAAATGTCCAGCCAATCCTCCGCTATGCTTCTCCTTGATGAGATTCTCCCTCATAGAACTTCTTGGAATGCACAAATGACTCCCTCTAAATAGCATATCATCCTGAATGATGAAATCCAGCCACTTCATTCTATCTAGAGTAACAGGTTCTTTACATGCTTTCCAAGCTTCACCAAAATCAAGATCCTCTGGATACAAATTCTTGAGTTCCTTAAACCCAACCACCTCAATCTGCATCTCTGTCAACAATAGTTGCCTTCTGCTAAAGCATCTGTAACCCTGTTAAAATTTCCACTTCTTCAATGCTTGAACTATAGCATAAAATTCCTGATCATAAATAGAATATTTCCTCTTGGCATCATTTAACTTCTCATTGAAATAAGCAATAGGTTTAGCTTCTTGGCTCATAAAAGCTCCTATTGCAGTACCACTAGCATCACAGTCTACTTGAAACACCTTATTAAAATTAGGAAGTGCTAAAATAGGTTGATCTGTAACCTTTTGTTTCAACAGTTTAAAACTCTTATGCACCCCATTAGTCCACTTGAACTCTTTTCTATCCCCTCTCATTATTTCAGTCAAGGGTCCACAAATAGTACTAAAATTTTTGATAAACTTTCTGTAAAAACTAGCCAAACCATGAAAAGATCTTACCTTAGTAGCACTCCTTGGAGTAGGCCATTCAAGGATAGCCTATACTTTCTCTGGATCCATTTTTAGACCTTCTACTGAAACTACAAATCCCAAATACACTAATTCCTTCTTCACAAAATTGTACTTCTTCAAATTGATCAACAATTTCTCATCTCTTAGCTTCTCAAACACCATGCGAATATGCATCATATGTTCCTCCAATGTCTTGCTAAAGATCAAAATATCATCTAGGTAAACAATGACAAACTTACCCATAAATTCTTTCAGAACCTCGTTCATGAGCCGCATGAAAGTGCTCAGTGCATTGGTTAGCCCAAAAGGCATGACTAACCACTCATACAGTCCTTCCTTTGTCTTGAAGGTATTCTTCCATTCATCTCCTTCTCTGATCTGAATCTGGTGATATCCATTCTTCAGATCTATCTTTGAAAAATACACAGCTCTACTCAAACAATCCATAATATCATCCATTTGTGGTAATGGAAACTTATACTTGATTGTGATCTTGTTTATTGCTCTGGAATCTATACACATCCTCCATTCTCCATTCTTCTTTGGTGCTAATACTACTAGTACAATACATGGACTCAGGCTCTCCCAAATAAATCACTTATGTAACAACTCATGTACTTGTCTATTCAACTCTTCACTTTTTGCTGGTGTCATTCTGTGTGCTGCCTTGTTTGGAAAACTAGCTCCTGGAATCATATCCATCTGATAACTAATCTTCCTTACTGATGTTAATCCATCAGGTACATTATCAGATACAATATCCTAAAACTCATTCAACAAATCTGCAAACTCTACAGGTACCTCCTCTACTTCTTCTTTACTAGCTTTTGGAATTAAAGAAAAACACACATGCTCATGCCTTATACGATCTAGGAATTTTATTCCATCAACAAATGTTATTCTTGCATTAGCACATACCTTTTCTTTGATCTCCTTCAATGGCTTTATCTTATGTTGCACTCCATCCTTTGTCAGGGAATAGGTATTCCCACAACCATTGTATACAACACATCTATCAAACTACCATGGTCTACCCAACAACATATGACATGCATCCATAGATATGATATCACAGAGTACCTCATCTTGGTACCCGCTGATCTTCAACTTTACTAGGCATTGTTCACTGACCATGACCTTGTGGTCATCCTACACCCAGGCAATCTGATATGGATGTGGGTGTTTCTACCTCTTGAGCTTCAACTTTGTCACCATCTCTTCTGATACCAAATTGTTAGTGCTTCCACTATCAATAATCACATCACAATATTTTCCCTCACACTTGCATCTAGTGCGAAATAGACTCCTCCTTTGTTCAGGTTCATTCTCACCACTCAACAAGACTCTTCTGTTAATAAACATTTCTCCTCTTTCAACATCTTCTAAATTTGATGATCTGGCATCTTCATCTACATGTGAAACTCTGGCGTGGCCTTCATTCCTCCTATCTATCCTTCATTTTCATTGAGGACATTCAAATGCCCTATGACCTTCTTCTCCACAGTGAAAACATGTTCCACAGAAGCCTCCTCTTCCTAAACCTTGTTCTCTTCCTCTTCCTCTTTGATCTCTATTATTCTGATTTTGGAAATGATTGGAATTGTTTCCTATCTGATTTTGATTTTGATCATTGGATCTTCATTTCGGCCTCCATTTGACCATCCACCAAATCGTCCACTACGACCTCTTCCATTTTTTTTGCTCTCAAATGTCTTATTCAGCTTTTCCTCCACTTTTAGGGAAAACTGGTATACCTCTTCAATACTATACATTTTTACTCCTCCTAAATTCTTGGCCTCAACCCATTAAGGTAACGAGCAACTTTCTCCTTATCAGATTCTGCATGGCCTATTCTGATGAAGATTTGATAGAACTCCTTTGTATACTCCTGAATAGATCTTCCTGCTTGCTTCAAACTTTGCATCTTCTTCAGTAGGTCAAGCTCATAATCAACAAGATTGAACTGTCACTTCAATTTATCCACCATCTGATCCCATCTTGTGATTTTATCTTTCCCTCTTCTGTTTCGGTCCAATTGAATCTCTTGCCACCAAATCTTTGCATGACCTTACAGTCTGGCCTTCATGAATTTGACCCTATCAGGATCCTCAATATCTTCATACTCAAAATATTCTTCACATTCATTGATCCATTCGATTAATTCTTTTACGTTAAGATTTCCTGAAAATGCAGGAACCTCGATCTTAGGTCTTTTTTCGATCTTGGAAATGGCCCAAAAAAGCCTTTCTTCTTCTCGATTCAAAATTTTGCCTTCTTCTTGATCATCATTTCCTTCTTCGACTTCATCCTCACTTTCATCTCTGACATTAAGATTCATTCCTCTATGAATCTCTTCTTGCAATGCTCGCACTTGTCTCTAGAATGCTTTAACCTCAGGTGTTACAACACCAGCTCTTTCACCACATTCCCTTCATGGAGGGATTTTTGCAATGCACGCTAAAACCCTAACCACAGTCCTGGTGGAAACTGCCTCATAGTTGATGATCTATTTACACACTCAAGAACTCCTACTCTGATACCACCTAATGAAGGGTGCTCCCCTTAATACCACAAAAACATAACGGAAATAGAGAAACAACATCAAAATGCAAGAATAGAAAATTGGCTTCTTATTATCTCCACAAATGTGGAATTGCAAAATTTTAGAATTACAATATGCAAAGCCACATAGGCATTCCCTTACAATATTCTGTAGGACAAAGCCTTGAATCAATACCTAGATCTACTACCAGAACTGTCCTAGACAACACTACGAGCCTTCTTTATATAGGCATTTTCCACTGCCCGAGTAGATTCCATAAGTTTAGCTCTTAGGGTCGACCAAACTTAGAATTATTTTATTTTTCAATTTATTACATCAAAGTCAGCTCAAAATAACTTTTGAAACCCACACAAAAATTTTGAAGGAAAATTATTTTCCACCATTTCAGGTGACCTGACTTTTGGAGACCATAAGTCATCACTAGTTGACTTGATTGACTATTATAACCCCATTTCAGAAAGGCCACAAAGTGCTCTACAGGCCTAACTTGCGCAAGCACCTATCACCCAAATTTTTGACCTCATTCAGGGCCTCTAAAGCCTTCAAAACAAAGTTCAAAGTTTTTGTACCCTACTGCTAGTACTGAAAATATTCAATATCTTCAAAACTAGACCTGATCTAGCCATGAAACTTTATTGGCAGGCTGATATGACTGAGATGAACCTGCACATGTAAAATTAGAACATTCCAAAATTTATGACCAACTTACTAAAAACAACAAGTTCCCATAAATAGAAGCTCTGCACAGGATAACCCTTATTGAATATAAAAATAGAAATATTTTTGGGTGATGCAAGATTTCTCCTACACCCTGGATGCTCCTGCATCAGAGGTAGTAGCATATGTGTGGATCTGTGAAAGCAGAGTTAGTAGCTTGCGAGCTTAGGTAGCAGGAAGATTTCTTGGAAGTTTGAGTACAAGTTTAGATCTTTCTTGGAGTGCCTACCAGTGTCCTATTGTGTTGTAGACCTAGGCTAGCTGAGGAGAAGTGTAGTGGATCCTGTGTGATCTTGTAGAACTATGTTTTGCATTGTAATTGGTCATAACCAGGAAGGCCTTACAGCTTGACACATTTCATGTAATAAGTTAATTAATGAATAAAGACATCTATTTTCTTTCAGATCTATTGTTATTATTATGTATTTCCATTGCATATTGGTTTGGCTGAAAGGTCAGTCAGTCCTTAATTGGATCCACCAGCCTTGACTACATCAGGTGGTATCAGAGCAATATTTTGATCTTGTCAGAGTAGAAGGTTGACCTAGCAAGGTTGATCTTGCAAAGTTGATCTTGTTGGAGAAGAAATTGTGTGCAATCTGAGTTGCAGATCTGTGACATTGAACTTGTGAAATCATGACCTAGTTGTTCATGGGTGGTGGTAGGTTGGGATCTAACTTGCATACATCTTGGAGGTTGTCACAAGGTGGTCAGTGTTACGGTTTGTTGTAGAAGATTTTTGAAGATCTTTGGAGATGTCTCCAAGAGGATTGGACCTTGGTAATGTCATTTCTGAGAGGTTTTCTTGATTGGAAGCAGATTTGTTGAACTGCACAGAGAACTAATTTAAGAACCTTGTGAGAGAAAGTGTTGTTGAGCTTTGTAGAGCTTACTAGAGTTGGAGTATGCTGATCTAGAAGAAAGTTGTTTGGCCGGTTTGTAGACTGGTTCGTGAGAGAAGACATCTTGACAAGGTTTCCTATGATAGTTCAGAGGTTGAAGAGGTATGTGAAATTAGTTTTGATGGTTGGTTGGTAGATTCTGACATCAAACCTATAAAGCAACTTGTGCTTTTTTCTGAGTTACATTTGATTACTAAGGATTTTTCTGACCTTATTGGTGAGGAGATTGGTTTTCATGTTTAGTCAGTTGTGCCTGACATGGAAATTGCAGAGCATCTAGTTGTGCTCAATTAGATTGTTGTTGGTATGGAGTTATCTATTGTTGAACACCTCGGTGATGTTGGTGTTAACAAGTTTCTTTTACTCAATGTTGTGTTGCAGATGTTGTTTTCCGGTTGCAAACTTGAGTTGCTGGTTAACAGTGATAAGTCTGGTGATGAGATTCTAAGATGGGATTCTTCCTTGATCCCTAGTGATGGATTGAAGACTCAGTTTGTTCAGGATGTTGAACATACTGACTGGTTGGGTTGCAGATTGGTTCTCTTTCCTATGATGGAGTGAAAACCTTTGGTGAAGATGAAGTGGAGTCGGTGTTTTTTAGATGTTCCCTTTGGTGACAAAGTGTGGGACACACTTTTCTTTGTATCCTAGCTTATCACTCAGTGCCTAAAGATTATGGCAATCTCAGTAACTATCTAGTGGAGTTCAGTTAATTGGCTGGTGATTTCAGTAGAAGACTAGAGTTTCTTAGTCTTCATGGTGATTCTCAGTTGGAAGTTCTATTGGATCTCAGTTGATGTTGGTCACTTGGTGACTTGGTGTTGTTTTGCTCGATGCTTAGTTATTGATGAGGTCTCGGTGTTTATACCTGTTGCTCAGTTGTTGAAGTGGCTCAGTCACTGGAGGACTTGGTCACTGAAGGGAGCTTGATCATTGAAGGAGACTTGGCACTTCTAGTGCTCAGAAATGTCGGTGGTGCTCAGTCAACACTGTTGGTGCCTGGTAATGCTTGGAGAGCTCATTTGGTGTGGACACTCAGTAGTAAGGATTACCGATGGTTGTTCTTGGAGATTTAGCTTGGCCAACTGGTTCATTTAATCTAGGTCATGTTTCTCAAGTTATGGATTGACCGTTGGACATGTGGGGACCTAGATCTGGCATGTTGCATTATCCTATGTGGATCTGCAGGCTGATTTGGTGAATTAAATATTTGTGAATTTATTTGTGAGCTGACTGATATTTGGCATTTAAATTTGTATATTTGGAAGCCGACTAGCTTTTAGGATTTAATTGTTTGTAAAGCTGACTTTTGGGTGGAGTTTAGTATTTAAGTAGATGCTTGGGTAGTTTTTTGGGGGGAGAGCGGTAGTAGCAGATGTGTGGATCTGTGAAAGAAGAGTTAGTAGCTTGCGAGCTTAGGTAGCAGGAAGATTTGTTGGAAGTTTGAGTATAAGTTTAGATCTTTCTTGGAGTGCCTATTAATGTCATTTTGTGTTGTAGACTTGGGCTAGCTGAGGAGAAGTGTAGTGGATCCTATATGATCTTGTAGAACTATTTGTTGCATTTTAATTGGTCGTAACTGTTAAGGCCTTACATCCTGACACATTGCATGTAATCAGTTAATTGATGAATAAAGATATTTTTTTTCTTTCAAATCTATTATTATTGTTGTGTATTTCTACTACATATTGGTTTGACTACAAGGTCAATCAATCCTTAATTGGATCCACTAGCCTTGACTACATCATTATCTTCCATACATGAAATCTGTCATAGGGGTAAAGATATGTATATCTATATTACTAATTAAATTCTCATGAAGGTCAGTTATGTCCACCATCATTTGTTCAATTTTTAACAATTCTCTCTTGTATTTTTTTTTTGTTGATCCCATGTAACACTTTAGAAAAGAGTGTACAAACCAGTCTACTTTCCTAGGCATGTGATAAATTGGAATTCTGTAGTTTTTAATCTGACTATTGCAGCCAGGGTTAATGTACTTATAATGTAGCACATTATTCTTATGTGTGTTTACTTATCTAGAGAAATTTTACAAATATAGGGGAGTATGGATTCACTTCTATGATTGGTGTAATAGATACTTATGCAATCATTTTCCCTGTGCAGGTTGCAGCTCCCAGAGAAAGGCCATCTGGAAGCTTTAGAGGAAATAATTTGTACTAGGTATGGAATCACCTCCACTACAATGAGGAGATTTGTGTAACTCCCAAAATAATAATAACTCCCAAAATACTTATCCTTTTGAATATTTTGTGGTCTAGTGAGCATGATTTGTGTGTGTATTTGTAAATCTTGTATAATCTTGTATTTGTATGTTTTTATTTTGTATATTTATAGCCTACAAAGAAAGTCCACACCTGGCAATATGAACCTAGAACAAAATAATGAGATAATTTCTAGATTGTGGTCTGAGTTCCAAAGAAAAGATGTTGATAAATGTAATTGTCCTTGCAAAAAGTGTAAGGGCTTAAAGAATCAAATAATTCTAGTCAAAATAGCCCAGAGTCATTGTAGGCAATATGGTCACATTGAAGAGGGGCACAATTTTCATTGATTGGTGAATGTGGATTTCCAATTGGAGGAAGATGGAGGTGTGAATATCCAAGCTGAGATAACACTCCCATGGAAGAAGATGATCCTATGGTAGAGAACACAATTGAAGATGATGGTATTGGCGTAGCTGATCAAGATGATCATGATGATGGTACTAGCACATCTGATAATGATGATGAAGATGGTCTTGATATAGCTATACTTGAGAAGACATATAATCCCCTATACCAAGTCCCCAAAACAACTCTTCTCTCCGCTATAGTGTTGTTGGTGAACTTGAAGGTTATGAATGGTTTATCCAATGTAGCAATGTCACGTATACTAAGGTATGCCATTTTTGTCATCTTCAATGTTAGCATACCATTATGATTCATTATATTAACAATTCATATTTGTTGTTATAGTTTGATAGGTGAGTTTTTGTTACCACCATCAAACATTCTGCCTCGTTCATACTAAGAATTATCTACCATTATGAATCAAATTGTAATGAAGTATCTTACAATACATGCATGTCCCAATGATCACATTCTATATCATAAACAAGATGAATTTGCAATAGAATGTCTTGATTGTCATATTAGTAGATATCGGTCAGATCAAATAACAAAAAAGGTGCCTCACAAGACTCTTCGGTACATTCCCATTATTCCACATCTTCAACGATTATTCAGGTGCACTAGCTTGGCACAATTTATGGATTACCATGAACACAATAGAAGTCAAGATGACATTAAGAGAATGCATGTAGATAGTTCTACATTTAAAGACATAGAAATAACATGGCCACACTTTAAATAAGAACCTCGTAATCTCAAGATTTTAGTGGCAGAGGACGGTGTCAATTCATTTAGAGACATGAGATCTACTTACTCAGTGCGTCATGTTTTTGTTATTAACAATAACATTCTTCCTTGGATGTCCATAAAGAGGGAGCACACAATGTTGTCAATGATTTTACCAGGTATTTTTTCATTTAATAGTTATGTAAATTAATTTATAAACACTACATCAAGATGGTCGTAATAATTATGTAATGGTTTTGTTCACTCAACTAGGTAAGTACCAAGTTAAAGATATGAACATGTATATTGAGCCCCTTATTGATGAGTTGTTAATTTTATGGAATGGGATCACTGTGTATGACATTTCTAGACCAATAGGATAGAGAAAATTTTAGTTCCATGCAATGCTTGTATGGACAATACATGATGCCCCTGGGCAAACTCATTTTTGTGGTATGTTATATAATCATGTTAAGGTCACGTATTTTTTGTATGTTATAGTGCTTACACATTATTTTTGTATGTTTAAGTTGCGCATGATAATTATACATGATCTTGTTGTACAGTATATTTTAGGTCTTCAGAAAAAGGGTAAATTCATAAGTCTAGTTTGTGGTTCGAAGATGAGATCTCGTCATTCAAGAAGTTTAGGAAAGTAGGTGTTCAATGAGTTTAGGTACTTTCTCCACAATAATCATAAGTATCGAACTATCAAATAACATCTTTTTAATGAGAAAGAAGAGACAACATCAAGGCTACAAATAATGACACCTCATCTATGGAAGTTGGAATACAATAGACTAAAATACCAAGGTAATGTCATTCCATCTGATGATTTTTATTTGAAATTTATATTTTGATATTGCATTTTATTTACTAATGATGTTATTGATGCTCGTGAAGGTCGTCAAGGCATCAATGACCAACTTCCTAGAAGAATAAAAAGTTATCCTAGTCAATTTAGTAGGTTGTTGTACTACAAGGCTCTCACAATCATGCATTTGTTTGATGCTATGCATATTGGAAAGAATGTAACAGAGACACTATGGAAAAAATTGGATGGAAGACGTGACAAAGAAAAAATGGCCAAAATTTGTAATGACATTCATGAATCCAATCATGCACTGAAAACTTTCATTGAATCAAATAGCAATGGAGACTGCATAGATATGAGTGCTCTTCCTTGGTTATTAACTGATGCATTAAAAGAAGTCATAAAAAATATTTCCAATAGGACTTGTTGAAAATATAAGCAATCTTGTATCAAAGGAAGGTGATTTTGGGCCAGGTTTGAAAACACATGGTTGGCATACCTTCGTCAAGGTAAGTCATGTTCTCTATTTATAATATATTTGTAAAATTTCCTATACTTTTTATTGTATTATTTTATAATATATTGAAAAGATCATTTTTTAATCATTGCAGTATGTCCTACCTCTATCCCTTCCAGATCAATTTGACAACAGTGTTCAATAGGTTATATAAGATCTTGGACAATACATGAGGTTAGAAGTGTTATTATATTTATGACTTGCTTTACTTTTTATGTAATTTATTATATATTTTTATCTACAATCTTGTTTATATGTTCTTGCGAGTTGAATCTCTTTTAGGTGGTTATCATCTAAATAAATTGATAAAAAAGATATAAATATTGGAAGAGAAAAATTTCCTAGCTTATGTGAGAAATGCAAAAGTGTCTACCTCCAACTTTTTCAATGCTCAAGAACACTACCTCATACATCTAGCTAAGGAGATTGAATTGTGTGGACCTGTACAAACTAGGTCAATGTGGATGGTTGAGAGGCACTTGAAATTTATGAAGGGCTTGGTTCAAAAAAGAGCACATCCTGAGGGTTCTATCATGGAGGGATATATGGTATACCAGACCATGGTTTACATTAGTGAATATCTTCCCAAGTTTGAAGCAAATATCCATGTAGATCACATTTGGGATCCCAACTCTATTAACAAATTCGAAGGGGAGTACTTGATGGGGAAAGGTAGATTGATGAAAGTTAGAGGTAATTATATGATGTTATTGTAGTTTATTAACTCTTATATATCTTTAATATAAGTTGTTTCTAAGTAGTCTATTTGGTTTCTTTACAGTTGGTCATGAGTGGGATGCACTACATTTGTATATTGCAAATAATCTTGATTAGATGATGGTATGGATTCAAAAATCTCAAGAAAATGATCGCTCATTAACATGGGATGGTGTTTCATCATTGGTTAAAGAAGCTCATCGTAATGGATATCCCAATGTTATGTCAATGGTACTTGATCTAGCATATGGTTTAAGAGGTAGAAAGGTACGTATAAGTTTACTAACCATGACCCATTAGTTCAATATCAACTCATAGATTGATGCACACAATCTTGACATGTTTGAATAATTGCAGATCAAACACCACAAAGCTATGTACTACCATGGCCGTAAATTTTGCATAAAAGAGTTATATGATATGAAGAAAACTTGTGATTCTGGGATAAGTGCAGTCTTCGAGGTCACTAATATTTCATCTAGAAATGACATACATCCTCAACAATCTTAAAATTGATACTATGTCATTTTGGATGATATACTTGAGTACGACTTTAATTCATTCAAATTAGTTCTATTTGTCATCAAATGGTACAGGCTACAGTTGAATCAAAATGATCTCGATAGGACTGTTATTGAACATGATAGTGGATTTAGAATGATTAATATAAGGTCATTTGAGCTAGTTGGAGATGAGCGCTATGTTCTTCCAAGCCAATATGAGCAAGTGTTTTACTTTTCCGTTCCACATCAACCGGGTTGGTCATTTGTTGTTAGACATGATCCAAGAGGAAGGTTGGTACAATATAATGTGATGGAAGAAGAAGATACTGAAGAATCAAAAGATGAAGTAAATGATGATCATGGACAACTATTACACAATGAAGAAGAAGAAGAAAATGATGATTCTTTCGGTGATGCTAGCGATATTGATGGTGATGATGATTATGATCATGGTGATGAAGATGGTGTTGATCATGGTGATGAAGATGGTGTTGATCAAGGTGATGATGGTCATGATGATGATAGTCATGATGATGATGATGATGATGATGATGATGATGATGATGATGATGATAGTAGTCATGATGATGATGATGATAGTCATGATGATGACATGGATGAGGAGGATGATCAATAACATGATCAATGAAATTTTTGTCAAGGTATGCTCAATGTCACTTATGAGGTATTGATTTATTCATAGAAATTTGAATTAAGTTATTATGTGTTGAACTCTAAAGTCATGGAGTATATTTTGCATCATGTAAATTTTGTCTTCTATGTAATTTGTAGCTTACATATCATGTAATTTTTGGCTAACTTAAGATAAATGATTTACATATGGAGGAAATTTAACGCTTTTGACATGGATTGATAGGTATAATTTATTATTTGTTTTCCTTCTCTTTAGTCAGAAAAATATATAGATCCTACTATGTCTCTCATTTGATGGATTGTAGGTATCACCAAATAGGTATTTGTCTAATCTGTCTTCCTCAATTGAGGAAAATGTGGGAATAAAAGACAAAAGTGAGACATCTAGTAGGTCTAAAATAGGGAGATGAACTAGAGGTCAAAAGATTAGAAGAAATATTGATAAATGAATGCAATTTTTCCTTGCTGGGGGGGATCATGTTTTGATGATAACAAGACCAAAGGAAACATGAAGGTTCCCTTAAGGTACACACATCTTCAGAAAGAATGGGTAATCAAGGAACTACCTCCAGTTAAAAATGATTATTTTGTTAACGAAAGGATATATCACATAGCTCCATCTTCATTACATGGTTTGGGCTTATTTTCCATGGATGACATAAAGGTTAGTTATAATCAAGTTTTTGAATTGATGGAGTATGTAGGACCTTGTTACAATTACAAGAATTGGATGCAGATTGTGTGATATACAAAAGTTATGCATAGGTATGCATTGTTAGAAAATTATATACAATGCACAGAAAATGATCAAACTAAAAGGCTCGCTATATATATTAATTGAAGGCCAAAAGCAATAGGGAATATTATAGGCTTTATAAATAGTTCTTGACCTGTGTCAACCAATAAATGGCCGAATTGTATATTCGAGGCATGCGAGGGAAATCATGTATTTGTATATGCAATAAAATCAATAAGTGTAGGGGAAGAGCTTCTGATAGATTACAATTTGAATCATGTACATACAAAAAAATTCCCTATCATGGGACTGGTAAGTATAACATTTAAACCAATTGCCTCCAATTAATATTGACTTTGGAATCGCTTCTAATTGCTAAGAATTACTAATCTTTGTCACAGGGTGACATGGATCTACCTGATCAAGATATAGGTGGGGATTTTTCTCACAGTAGTACACCTTCTTCGTCAAAGGTAAACCTTAATTACTGTAATTCTACAAATTATATAGAAACAAATGTTATATTATTATGTTCTTTTCTTTATGGCTTTGGAGTTATTTTGATAGAATTTTACTAATATTGATGTCACAACTTGATACTCATTGATAGATAAAAGAAAAAATGGTAGCAGATCAATTGTGATTTGAAGTTGAGGTGGCATTTATACATGACCTTGAATCTAACTCTAACTATGTATTCATGGCTAGTCAAATAAATAGTAAAACTGGTAAAGAAATTCTTAACCTTATAATGGAACCAAACAAAAATGAGGAGACAAAGGAACTCAGACAAGAACTGGAACGTAGAGTCAATTGTATTAATGTAAGAAGTAATTAATCTTAAGCAATAATTAAAGTTCAATAGATGTTTATATTCTATACTATCTTATGGGTCATGATCTAAAATATGATATGTTCTTCATACAATATTATTTGAAATCTATGAATCATGGTCAGTATGGTGAGGGTTGTAGCCTCACACAGCCTTCATGTAAATAATCCTTAAACCTTTAACAATTCATTTAACCTTAATTTGTATGCATTATTGACTCAACTTATGTTTGGGATGCTTCTAGTACCCCATATAATCTTTCTCCATTGCAAATGTCTTTGCTAAAAATGTATTCTTCAGCTCATGATGAAGCGCAGACATCTTCCTCTGTACTAGCTACAACTGGTAAAACCTTATTTTTCTATATTTTGTTATGTGCTAATCATGCATTGATTATTTTTCTTGTGTGAATTTTATACAGTGCACAGACCTATTTTGTGCACTAATAGATACACCTACACCTGGTACAAGAACATATCAAACCAGTACTAGTGAAGATCAACCATTTCCTAGATCAGCCCGTGTTACTAGTACTGGCTTGTTTGCAGGGACATTATTGTTGAACAAGAATAATATGGTTCTATTAAAAGCACCAAAGCTTCCAGGTGCTATAAAATTGTTATTATTTGTAGTGTAATTGTATTTTTCTTATACATAACTCATTTTGGACTGACAATCCCATGATATTTTTGTAGGAAATGATGTTTTTTATGATCATCTTTTTGAAATGACATTGAAGCTATCTGGGCCCACCATACATAAAAGGTACGTAGCTTCATAATATTGGTACAATATTTTTATTATCTTCCATTTATTGTACTATATTAAAGTTATGATATCTAACAATTTTGTTTTTCAAAAAAGGTGGAATGATCAGGATGCTGACTTAAAAAACTAGCTCATTAAATCTTTAGAGGACCTCTTTGGAAATAAAACTTTTGACAGAGTCATGATTCTTAAAAGAGCATCCAAACATATAAAGAATGTGAGGGACAAATATAGAAGGGCTCTAAAGGATAACCCAAAGTACGAGTGTCCTCCTATGATTCCACTGATGGAGTGGAATGAAATAATGGAAGATGCAAAAGAGAAAAGGCTAAATGGAATTCAACTAGAAGAAAACAAAATAAGGTATGTCATGATAGTATTAAGTAGAATGTAATCATGTACTAATTAGTGATATTTGTAAATATATAATCTAACATGTTTCAAACTTTTCATAGACTGCAAGACACATCAAAAGCCACACAAGCGAGATTAACAAAGGTTGGCCGACACAAACTTGGCTCTGGTGGCTATATGAAACTTCACTCTTGACTTCTAAGTAGCAGCATTGGAATTTCATATCAAAGTTTTATATATAAAGTTGCAAACAATTCTCTTTAATCAAATCATACATGTAAAAGTGACGATATTAAACAAAAAATACAAGGCACATAATTCAATGTGTTGGAGCTCTTCCTTGCAGGAATGAACTTGAATCAAAAGATGGGCTTGATTCTTAGGGTAGGCACTCAAGTTTGACAAGAAAATAGTCCAATTGATGAGGATAGAGAACATCCTCCTTCTTCTTTGAGCTCCACATCACTCAAGTGGGTATTGCCTTATCTGCACACTCAAGACACCTCATGATAAATAATAGGCCTGCAGATGGATTATTGTGGAATAGTCTTCAAACCCTTTAGGTATCCTATACCCCAATGAAACCAATTCTTATGCAACTAGCTCTATTTGCATAGGACGAATCTGAAGACTATAGACCTATCCTAACAACATGAAAGGGAACAGGTGGAAATGAAAGTAAATGATTTAAAGATGGGTGAAAGGACCCCTGAGATGCCCTAAGTCCCTCATAGACCAGTGCCTTGTCCAATGGGTCACAGAGTCAAATACCCTATTGCAATAGATAGCTATGAAACAAGAAGACAAAATACTCAATGTGTTGATGCCTAACATCAATCACACACCATGACCAAACCTCACTTTAACAACCCACCTATGTATTCAAGTATGTTATTACCCATCCAAAGGATTTTAACCCTCCCCTTAGAAGAGACCTATAAATAGATAATACATTAACCAGCATCCATTGGAAGACAAGCATGACATATCTTTGACACCTCAGTTCATACATACATGAAAACTAATTCTAAACTAGTTATCTCTGCAAAGACAACTCCACTTGCAAACACATGGGAAATGCAAATAGAAAAATCAAACATCCTTGATACATGATTAATGAATTCAAAATTAAAATAGAGATAGCTTGGTAACAGTAAGAGTAAATTGAATCCTCATACATAAGACAAATCAATTACAATACATATCATATTCTTTGAACCAACAAAGGAAGAAAAGAACACCCTATATGTAGAGAAGTAGAGAAAATCTATAGGAAAAGGACCCTTCATGGAATTGAAAAGGAACCCTTAGGAACCAGGATTTCAGAACTCTTACAAAATCAAAACTTTTACCATTTATACCACTAACTTCCTTGGAATCCCAAAAGAATTTAGGATGCAACAAGCTTCGGACAGCTAGGGTTAGGGTTTCAACAACTACACCAACCGCAATTACAACAAAAATCAAAATTCTTAGAGGGAAAACCAAGTACAAGTCTGTCAAATCCAAGGATGATCTTCATGAATGAGAATAAATTCTGAGAAGTATAGGAAAATCATCAATTCACCATGCTCATTAATCTGACCACTTCACCTGCAACACACCTCGAGCCATTCTTTATTCATTTATTGATGGTACAAATCCCCCTACAAATGGTCATGGAAACCTGGACCACACTGCAACCACCGACGCTACCAAAAAAATCAAATTCAAATTCAAAAACAATTAAAACCAGTCCTTTCTATCGCTGGAAATGTCAAAAATTTGAATTCAAACTGCAATGGTCATTTTCATGGTTCTAGCAACAAATTGGTGGTCATCATTCAAACTAAGATCAACTTTAAGTCATGACCGTCCGATCCTTCACTTTTCACAATCTTTATGATTTACCTTATAGGAATCCTGGTTACATTTGGCGACCATGCGACAAAAGCCTTTGCCTATTCATAGAATGTTCCATCTCACCACTAGTTAATTTAGCTATTACATGAACATAGTGTTTGCTGAATCGCCAATTGATTCGGAGCATCGCCAATTCTTCTTGCGAATGAGCGAAACCTTTCTAAAATTTGTTGGGCTGCCAACCCTTTTATCAGGACCGCTAGACTCCTAGACCCCACCTAGGCCTGCTTTGTAACATCTGTCACCACCTCATTTGCTGATGTTGCCTGGTCATCACTGACAAAGGACTCACCGCAAAGCTTCCCCTTTTAGTGAAGATCAATGGCTGTCGTTATACCATGCATTTAACTATCGTGCATCTTACCTGAATGGTATAGCAACAACCACAAGATCCTGTAGCGTATTACCTCCCCTAAGACCGGCAGACCCATTGACAAGTCCACCTTAGGACACCTGGACCAATGAGATCACACCCAAGTCAGCACCACCTGCCAGAGGACCCACCCATGTCAACCATTTGAGAAAAGTAGAATCAATGGCTGGCGTAAGATCTCATGGCTCTGACAACTTCCATAAGAACTTACACCAACTGTAGATCTTCTGTAGATGTCAGGTCCCACTGATAGACACGCAAGTAACCAGGTCCCCACTGACACATCCAGGAAAGATTTGAAATCAATGGATGGCACATGATCTCAAAGGGGAAGAATATTCCTTAAGATCATGCATCGACCGTAGATTGAAAAGGCTTTACTGCAGGCTCCACTAATAGGATATCTAGTCACTCACCTATGGACTAATCAGAGCTTTCCATTTGTACATACGTGTCACCTTGGACCCATAGTTGAAGCATCATGTCATAAAGAAAATCAACAATCGGCGTGAGATCACATAGCTCTGACAAATCTCGTGAGAACATATGACCACCGTTAGATCGAGATGGTGTCAGAAAGCCTGGGCCCAGAGACCATTCAAACATGCAACCAAAGAATAGGAAACTACTATGCCAAGTTGGTAACTATTAAGAGAAAACTGCCAGGAACCAAGTGAACCAGTGACAAACATGCATTCGCTAAATCGTCGAACAAAAAGACTAACCGCCAGAGGATTAAATGAATAAGGGACCATCGAGGAAAAGAAATGTGCACATGCATTTTAGATCACTTAAGGGGCCCAAAAAAGGTAAAGACAAATTAGAACAGGGCCAGGGCATTCCTAGGGTTTTTGAACACAACGACTAGATTTATGAATTTTTGTTAAGGGTTTCAAACTAGAGACATAAAAATAATTGCAGAGACTAGGGGGAAAATGCTACAGCCATGAAATTTTTTGTAGGGGTAGACCATTTTCTGAAGATTTTTGCTATTACAGGAAAATGGGCTAACACAATGTAGAGCCCGCTGATGAAGATAAGAGAATAGCCTTGAAGGAAGGCTATGCAGTCATGGTTGCATGCCTACGCCAAGAATTTGAAAGGCACAATGAAGAATCTGCTGCTCTAGATGAGACACAGGTAAATTGGTAAAATGAAAAGTAAATCAAATTGAATAGTTAATTTCGAACATAAATTGACTATTTCATGATAACAATGCACATGACATTTTAGTACAGCCTTCAAATCCTATCACAAAACCTGGGCGTGATGAAGGCCATGACATGCATCATAGTGTTAGAGGTATTAATTTTCTATTGGAAATAATTTACGTAATTATTAATAGAATTTAACATCTTTAATTGCAATTGGCCGTGTAGCCTTCTTTTAAATATTTTAGAGCATGTTGAGCATGTTGAGGTGGCTGAAGATCAAAATGTTATTGTACATGATGATGTGGCATTTTCAGGTAAATAAAAATGCATGTTATGTTCTACTGGTTAATGAAATACATGTAACAGTAAAAAATAGTATGTGAATTTAACCCATTTACTTGTTATTGCACCAGACCCCCCTTTAGTGCAGCATTGTCATCCTCCTCGAGACATGAGGAAGCATCATAATTTGAGATCACAACCACAAGAGGAGGAATATAATATTGATCCTCCTCTCAGCCTTTACCTAAATAAGAAATCTAAGAAAAACCCAAAAAATAAATGATTTCTTAAAAATGCTCTTTGATAAAACTTGTTTGATTAACTTTGTTGGATAATGAAAGAACATTATTTTAAGTAATTATCTATGAATGTTTTGTATTAATATTGAATTATATATCATGTTAATGAATATTGTTATGTGTTAATGAATTATTGGTTAGTGTTATGTATTAATGAATGTTATATCATATTAATGA
Source organism: Chamaecyparis obtusa (assembly GCA_027943335.1). Taxonomy (NCBI): domain Eukaryota; kingdom Viridiplantae; phylum Streptophyta; class Pinopsida; order Cupressales; family Cupressaceae; genus Chamaecyparis; species Chamaecyparis obtusa. Next base: position 23,341 of record BSBK01009094.1, read on the forward strand.
ATGCTATGTGATTGTATTGATTGAATGTTATAGTTGATAAATGGATGAATGAAGTGTGTAATTAGATGTTAATGGGGAATTTAGATTGATGTTAGGGGGAGGGGGGGTGAGGCCAGATGAGCTTCCACCTTCACATGGTTGGCCTTGTTAAGTAGAGAATATTAAAGTATTCTCGAAACCAAGTGAAGCTCAAACTAACACACCTTCATTATTTAATTAATTTCACTCATTCTAGGTCTTTGCTCATAAGTTCCTTTTGAATGTGTCATTGTTAGGCAACTATCAAATAAAAAGCTAGAAGGGCCAATAGTCAACTTCTCATTGTCATTTTCTGGCATGATTCAACTTCATTTTGTGTAAGTATTCTCATATTGAATGTGTCAATCTCTCTTGGCCTAATGTGGATTATTTCATTGGTTTGTGTTTTTGAGTAGGTGAAGTGTTAAATCAGTTCCTATTTGTGTTAAACTAGTTATTGTTTCTCCAGTAAATCTATTTGTGTCCATTGAGTCTTATTATTCCCTTGAGGGTTTTATTGCGTAATATAAGTTATGGAAATTTGTTGGTTGAATTTGTTTTTGAAATGGTGTGGGAACTATTTGAAACATGGGCATTGCTCTTGGAAGGGTTTACATTTCTTATAAGTTTTTTTGTAACTTTTAAGCTCTATGATAATGCTTGTCATCCTTTTATGGCAGGTGAGTGAATCCAAGATGGAAGATTTCAAGAAATATTTGGAGTCGAGCGGCGTGCTTGATACCCTCACAAAAGGTCTCCATGATTTTTGTTTTTGTACTTGTATTGAACAATGAATGCAAGGCTAACATTTAATTAGGCTTGTTATAGAATTCATTAGTTTCTTACGAGAATGATCATTTAAATCGTAAAGAAGCTGAACCTTATGTTTTCTTTGCGTAGTTCTAAATGGCTATCTCTTTGGGCTAAATCAAATCTATTTTGTTTTGTTGCAGTTCTTGTTGCTTTGTATTTGGAGAATCAAAAACCCTTGGTGGCAATTGAGTAAACTTTGAATCAGATATTTTCTTTCATTATAACAAGTTGTGTGTTTATCGACATAGATGAAATTATGGTAGAAAAATAATTTATTATAAGAATGCATAGATACCACATAGTTGTGGAAATTTGCAGAAAAAGTGTGATTAATTGGCATTCAGCCTAGACATCAATTTGCATATTTAAAATATTGTGATTTTTTAGTTTAATTGGTTAGCCCAACAATTGATCCCCTTTTTAGTGATTTCATTAGAAAAATCCATTTTTTAAGATAAAAACATGATTTTTTAAGATATCCCAAGGAATGACAGGTAGTGAAAACCAGATAGATAGAAAAAAGAACATAAGCATATGCTACCTCACCTGTTTGAGGTAAGATAAACTTGGTCTAATTCTCTTAACAATGGTACATATCTGTCCAAGTGTAGCAACCTTCAAAGATTTGCAGCGGTAAAGAGAATCCCCATATTTTATTAGCCTAACATAGTCTTTGGCCACTTTGGCAATGAGATTGCAAGCAATATTGATCTCACCAAGGGCCAGCTTATAGTGATCTTTATCATATAAAACATTTAGCAGATCTCCATAAAATGGATGCACATCATCTTGGTAGGGGAAATCATCTTGGTAGATCTCCTTAAAATGGACGCACACCATATCTATTAGTTGAACTAGACTTTCTTTGTTATAGAATTGATTTAGTATAGAATATTTTCCAGCAGGATTGTTTTTTTAAAAAGAAAGGTTTTCATAGCATTATCTACCACTTGAGAAAAATTTTCCATAGCTAAGTTTCCATAGCCATAGACAAATTGAATAGCATTGGCTATTTGTCAATGGAAGGTCCCTGATAGAACAGACATGTTTGTCACTTCATTAAGATGACAATTGTGTGCTAAGTTTCCTAACTGTATAAGTCATTGTCATCTTTATTATTTGTTGTAGCAAATACATTTGAAGTAGCAATAGGTCTATCTGGAAATCAAAATTTAGAACCAAAGCCTCAAGATTGTTGTAATTTTTGTGCAAAGGCTTGATACTTCCGAATGTCAACACCACTGACACTTTTCGGGCATATTTCATTAACTCAAAATGAGCAACCTTTATTTCACCTACCTCATCACTATCATCCTCATCCATTGCCTTGGGGTTATCATTTGTTTTTCTTTCATGTTCAATATCCTGTAAAAGTGCAAAGGAAAGAGAACATGACAAACTAAAATAATAAGATACAAGTTGAGGAAAATTGAGTCAAAAAATTGTAAAATTCTAACAAACTAGTTCAAAAAAAACTATTAAGAAATTCATAACCAAATCTAGTTTGCAAAAGCCACCACAATTGAAACTCACCTTCTCAATATTTTCTCTAATAGGATACTTGCAAGATCGCTAACAAATCTCTGTAATATTAGCTCCATTGAATTCTTGGGTATAATGGGCCAATGCCATTAGGTATAATGAAAATTGTTTTCTTGGTTGTCATACCATCCATCTCTGTCAACAATTGGTTAAGGAATCTATCCTTAGCACCACCAGCATCCCCAACACTACTTCCACACTACAAATATGCAAACCAATTATCCATCACCAGTTAGAGCCTATCTCTCAAATAGTTCAAAGAAAATGAAAAAACCCATAGTTTCACGCAGAGCAGAGCAGATGGATTGCTAGAGCCCACTGAAAAATCTCTGTAATATCTCACCAATAAATATAATGGATGGGTCATTCTTCTCAGCCTCCTCAAAAGCCTTCCAAAGATTTTTTTCACTTTCTCCAGCCAACTTTGACATGATCTTAGGCCCATTGATATAGAAAAAGAAGCCACTGGTTTCATTTGCCACTACCCTAGCAATTAAAGTTTTCCCAAAACCAGGAGGCCGATAGAGCAGAATACTCTTTGGGGGCTTCACACCAATAGATTTGAAGAGTTGTGGGCATCTAAGAGGAAGCTCTACCAATTCATGGATCACCAGTCAGAGCCTAGCTCTCAAATAGTTCAAACAAAATGAAAAACCCATAGTTTCACACAGAGTAGAGTAGATGGATTGCTAGAGCCCAAAGCAGTCTGGAAAATAGAACGAGTAGGGATCCACTAACAACAAGCAATAGAATGAGTGTGGACACCTGAAGATAAATATCTAGAATAATCACCGATTAGGATGCCATTGGTAATTAGTCTGGATATTTACTTTAATTTTTTTTTTAACACTTCGCGTTTCGTTGAAATTTTGACCCACCTTCATCGAAAGCCTAGCCTAGTTTGGTCTAAACTCTGATCATGTTGTGTTGAAAGCTGGCGTCGTGGGTTTGGCATCATGGTCAGAGCCGCTAAATGTTTTGACCAAATGTGGTTGAAATATGACCGTCGCAAGTTCGACATCTTGGTTGGAGCGACCAAATTTTTCAAACAATATTAATCTATATTGGTGGAATGATCGACCAATATACCAACACTTGCTAATGTTATTTTTGACCAAGATTGCCCTCATTTTTTACCAATATTAGCATCAATCATTCTATGGTTGCAACAATGGGTTGATATTTTGACGCTGATAATAGTGATGAACCAGTTGGTTGACTATTCGACCGAAATGGGTAGAAACTTCGACCAATAGGTCATCAAAAAATGGTGCAAAATCTACTAGTGGGTAATAATTAATTCCATTGCAGGCCATCCACCAATGGAACCTCAACTGTTGGTCTTCTCTCTTCTAAATAAACTTCCAAATCAAACAAACCCTTTAGTTTAGTGAAATTAAGGAAAAGAAAAGTGAAAAATCCACTCCTACTGGTAAGATCAAATTCAATGCTTTCTATGGTTCTAATTTTTATGAAGTTTGAGAAAAGATTGTCGAATAGGATATCTTGTCTCATCTCTCAAGAAATCTATCTACTGCATTTTCCCATAGATATTAACTTTATACTATTATGAAGTCTATTGAAATAATTAGTTTAGAGTGAATGGTGAGGTTAAAGATGAATCTACTAAAGGGATGTAATCAGGGGCCATGTTATCCATAGATCTATTGGGTTAAAATATTTTCTATTTTTTACTTAATAGTTACTCAACATTTATCAAATACTCTTGATTATAATGGCACTTGTGTGAGCCAAGTTGTTAAACTACTTATAATTTTGTGGATAGTTTCAATTATTATGAATATGCATTGGTATCTATTTATTGTGCAAATATTTTGAATTTTCTCTTGAATGAGAATGTAGCTAAAGTAAATTTTGTAATAATAATACTATAAATTAATTACTTAAAAATCATTATACAACTCAAACTTCAAGAATAAAAATTAGTGCTTAAAATTTGTCTATTTTACATATTACATAATTGTGCATTTTATCTTTTAATCAAGCTATAAATTTTCTTCAAAAATTTGGCACTTAATCTACACATCTAGCCATCAAATGTTTGGGTAAAAAATCCACTTTTAGGAGTGATGTCCAAAATGATTCTATTTAAAGAAGGCAAGGCGAGAAGAAGAAAATCAGCCCCCCCTTCGAGTATCTGCAACACATGCTTGATTGTAAGCCTTTTTTCAGCCATAGGATGACAATAGAAAAGTCCCAAATATAAAATTTTCTCCATCTATTCTATATTATAATCACTTTGTAGCCTTCATCATGCTTTAATCCTTTTTGTGCATATCTTTCAATCCACGATATGAGATTTTTCGCAAGAATAATGTCATGTTTTTGTCTACGCTTTGATGGATGTTCAATCCCTATTTTAAAAGATTTTATTTTGACACATGTAGGGAGGATGTTGGAAAAGGTTGTATAATTTAGCTTTAAACTTGTCAACTTAGTTTTATTTTCTTAGTCTTATAATAGCTAGAATGTTTATGCTGGTTTTACTTTCCATTACATTTTATTCAATTTTACAACCATAGTATCTCTTTTTGGACATTATTTATTATCTCTTTAGTATTGTGGAAAGCCTACTACAGTATTATTTTGGTCCAATTGTATTGTGCTCCAATTGAAAGAATGTACAACCATTCTCTCTTGTATCATTTTTGAATGATAAGTGTTGTTCAGATGGTTGATCAATGGATTCTACCCATATGTTTAGATAACATTCTTCTTTTTGCAGATTGAGTGGTGACATCTTTCTATTATTAAATAGTGAGTTAAAAATTGTAATGGAGGATTCATGAAACAAATAGATCTACTTCCAGCTCAACAAAATGCAAGGGTTAAATTTAGCAAAAGTTAATAAATAAATCAAAACATTTAAGGATCACCTAGCTACATCATTAACATGTTCCTACAATGTAATCCCAAGGGTTGAACTTGTTATCTTCATCATCTGGAATAAAATTCCACTTCATTAATGTGATTACCATTATGAACATATTCATTATTTTCAAGAAAGTATCTACAATATATTTTTAAGTAAAAGAGCTACTTTAATTCCTCCAAAGGAACTTTGTCAATACTTCCTTTTATCATTCTACATGTTTGTAGAAGTACACTTCAAAACACTTCCTTTAATTCAGTTGCTGACACATTTTGCTTCCACATCCTACACTTTTACTCTATCTTTTGTAATGAGAAGCTACCCTAACAGTTTTGGATGCACAAGACAACAATAGTTATTTTGTATAAATTTTCCTTCAACGACAATTATTTTGTATAAATTTTCCTTAGTTATGTTCAAGGTAAATTATTGCTCGTTACCTGTTTGGGGTTGATACACTCCCTATTCTCCACTTCTTTAAATTGAAAAATGTCTTCTCAATTGATTTCATTACATTATGTTGCCTTCTAACTTACAATTTTAAACAATTATTTCTATTATGTCATGCTTCAATTATACTTTCAAATTAAATGCCTATCGACACATCCTTGCACTTCCATTGAATGAAAGTGTTAGTTAGATAGATAAAATAAATATATAAAAATATTTTAAAAAACAGATAAGACAAGACTAAATATATAAGAATATATGCATATCTAAATAAATAAATCCTTACACAATATTAAATTGTTAATCAAATTTAAATATTTCTTCAAAACACACAGTTAATTAAAATGAGAAAGGACATTGAGATGCCAATTTTACTAGTCCAGTGGTATATAAATACCTTAACGCATAAAAAGCATAGACTTAACATGGATGACTATATCTCGACATGACGATGGTGCCTCGTAAACTAAACTTTTCCCTGGAAACGTGCACTCTCTCATTTTTTATTGTAGTGTGTCATGCCGAAATATAGTGAGAATCTAAGGGAAAACAGAGCAACATGATAATGCAAACAAACAATCTGCTACAGCGGACAGCCTTCCACTCGACAGAAAACAGAGCTACAGCACACCAAAAGCATCATAAGTGGTATTACTAGTTAAAGTATCTAGCATTGGGATATAGATGGAACTTTGAAATACTACGACAACTGGGCTACGAACAATGGGTTTCCCTCCGTTCATAGAATTCCACGTTATCTCTCCAAATCCGACTGTGCCATCTTTTGCCGTCCCTTTATTTTCAAATTTCACGCTGTACTTGGCTTGCTGCTTTGCGTTTTGGAACTTTAATTGCTTCGGCTCCACGCTAATTTTCACTCCGCGAGGGCTTTTGACACTCACCTTGTACTCAACATCCACTCCATTGCCCACGTACGTCAGTGTTCTGTTTCTCACCTGGACAGATTGAGTGCCTGATTTAAAAACCACCGAAAATGAGGGGTAATTAAGATCTGCGGCTTCTACACTGGAGTTGGGGCAGGCCTCATCGGTGAGTAGAGCGATTTGTTGTTTGGTGTAGTTGAGAGAGCAGAGAAAGTTGATGTAATCCTGAGCTCCCATATCGTAGACAAGCCCAGGATCCACCGCAGCTTCGGGATCTATGTGACCTGCACCCATAGAAAACGGTTCAGCTGCCTGCGTGGTATACGAATCTCTGATGGACTTACCTTTGTTGTCAACAATGTAAGAAGATGTCATGAGAGAAGATTTTATGGCGGCGGGACTCCAGTTGGGATGTACCGCTTTTATCAGCGCCGCAACGCCGCTGACGTGAGGGGCGGCCATTGAAGTCCCTGACATAAATTCATAACCATCTTCCACGTCTGCCAGAATATTGACGCCCGGGGCAATCATATCAGGCTTGAGAATAAGTGGATGCGCTTTACTCGGTCCCCGTGAAGAAAACGCAGCAACCATGGGAGCTCTTATTTCTTCTCCAACAACCGTCCAGCCTGTGATGTTCATGGCGGCCGTGGCATCACTCAACGTACTGTTGATGTAGGATTTTATTCTTTCACCGTCTGCAAAACTGACGCTGCTAGAGTGCAGACCATTAGAGGGCAGTTTATTAGGGTTGGTAATCCGCTGTTGTTCTCCGATATGCACTTCATTTGCAACAATCATTCCTACACCACCTGCTCTGGCCACTTCGTTCCCTTTCTCCAAGGCAATGGACTCCCCGGGATTCTTGGAAACTAATAACTGATCGCACACAACTATCCTTCCCTTCACCAGATTTGGATCCAGGCTACCTTTAAGACAACGCTTTGAGCTGTTGGTTGTGGAATCATGCACCACAGAGAAGGGGCCATGCAATTTTCCATTTCCCCCTTTGTAAGTGGACGTGCCTCTGTATGTTGCTCCATTGCCCAGTACTACAAATGCAGGGAAATCTCTGTCGATGCTGCTGGCGCCTACAGTCGTCATCCATGGCAATGTGTTACTCAGAGTAGATGAAAACGGTCCCGAGTTTCCTCCCGAGGCAGAAACAAGAACACCATTTTTTATGGCCCCGAATACTGAAATGGCTCTTGTGCTCTTGTAAAAAGGCGCATCTGATGAACTGATTGAGATTGAGATGATGTCGACACCATCAGCAATTGCTTGATCAATCGCAGCAGTTATGTCCGCGTCTGCGCAACCCTTTTTCCAGCAGGCTTTGTAGATGGCAAGCCTGGCCTGAGGAGCCATCCCTCTCGCCTTTCCGTTACCAAACCAACTGGAAGTATCAACTGGAGCTCCAGCAATTATTGAAGCTACATGTGTTCCATGTCCTCCACTGTCTCGAGCAGATCTGTATTCCGAGACTGGATCAATGCTAGTATTGAGATTCTTTTCATAGCCTTTGAAGTAGTATCGAGCTCCGATGATTTTGTTGTTGCAGTTTGAGGAAGTGAAATTCTGCCCAACTTCACATGTGCCATTCCATCTGGATGGAACGGGTCCATGGCCTGCATCACTGAAGCTTTTGCTCTCAGGCCAGATGCCTGTGTCAATCACGCCCACAATGATATCTTGACCGTAAGTGGAGTAATTCCACAAGAATCCAGAGGAGCTGGAAAGACCCAGGAACTCAGGTGAGTGCGTTGTGTCTAGTTGATGAAGAGAGGAGGGAATTACAGCTAAGCATCCGTCCATACTTTGCATGGCTTCTGCCTCTGCGCTGCTCAGCGTCGCAGCAAAGCCATGCAAGACAGTATCATACGTATATAGCAACTCCCCTGATGGCGAGACCTTGTCAAGCATTGAAGTATACCAGTGTTGGTGTGAAGCAAAATGGCTGGGTTTGGCTGACTTTACCACATGAACAATGTATGTCTGTCTTGCGCCTTCATCTTCAGAAGTACCCAATGAAATGGCAAAAATGGAGCCCAAGATTAGTAAGAAAGTGGCAACACAGGCGCTTGCCATTCTTAGCAGAGAACAAAGAACAAGAAGCAGAAGTGGGAGTTCATGGGATAAGATGGATGAATAATTGAAGAAGTTTTATAGGAAGCGATCCAGGGAGCTTGTAGTGCACTTCCAGATGAGAATGGACAAGGTGGGCGGCTGACAATGTTGATAATCTCCCACATGCAACACGTTTGATAATAACTTATTTATTTTTTCGACTGTGTGGGTTACTGGCTCATTTTTCTAAAATATTATATGTTGCAGATTTGAGATCGCAAACAAATGTTATTAATACCACATTAATTACTGTTTGAACCGACACTTTTGGGAGCTTTAACAATAATGACAATTTGAGCTTGAAAAACGTTTTCAATTGTATTCCAGACGGACACTGAACAAAATTAGTGGTTGCCTTAATATATTAAGTGATTATCTCAATGTCTTTTCTCTTGTCGACTTTTGCATACCTAACTTGATTATTGATTCGAGCCAACTCTATCCACACGGTAGTGGCTATCCAGCGAACTAAAACGTAAAATATATCAAGGAAGTTTGAAAAAATTTACGAAGTGTCCACCTTGTAAAATACAAACTAAAACGCCAAATATATATAAAGGAAGTTTGAAAAAACATTACGAAGTGTTCCCGTGATAAGATATACGTTTTAGTTTGCTATTTAGACATTGCCCTATCCACACATCCGATTGACCAATTCTTAAGGGCATAATATAAATGAAAGTTTAAGGCATGGTAGGGTTTCTTCATCAACGAAAGCTTAAGGCACAACCTAGGCAGTTATGAAACAAGTAATTTTCAAATCTGTATAGAATTCAATGGGATACGTTTAAGTATATTTGACTTTTAATAAATATAATGTATTACATACGGTTACATTTTCAATTGATTATTGATTAATCATTTATTGGATAGAAATATATTAATATAAGATAGTTTTAAGTAAAAAAATTTCATATTTTAGAAGAATATAGTTGTGAATTTTGAAAATCAATAGAGAAATTAATTTGTAGGGATAATTGTTCAAAGTAGAAAATCTATTTTATCAATAGACATATCTGATAGAAGAGACACATTTTCTCATACAACTATTTATGTAATGATCTATGGATCTATCTATTTTATATATTGAGAATATATATTTTTACTATTTAATTTATAATATGGTATCAGAGCTATTATTATTCTAGTACTTGTGAAACAAATGGAAGTTGGTGTTTATTTTGATGTGTGAGAAATGATTGAAGAAGTTGTTGTCCATTAAACCACCGCAAAGCATATAAATTTGTAGAAGTCACATTTCAGATGAGAGGATGTGTGACATCACCCATCTATAAGGAAATTCATTACTGGGGACAAACATCAAATGTTGTCCTCACTCAATTAAATAATTTTATTTGATTATTTAATTTAATTTTTTTTATTTCCTGTTAATTAGTTGAATATTTTAAATTTTATTTAATTAATTCCTTAGTCACGTCCTCCATTACTTAATAAATAATTTTTACTTATTTATTCAAGTAATTATTCTTTTCTCTCCTATAATTAAATAAATATTTATTTATTTAATTAACTAATTATTCTAATCTCTAATTATGGATGTAAAGAGAGGACATTCAATATGTTTATAGTATAAGATGTGAAGAGCAACAAACTTGTTGTTCTATATACTAACTTCAAGAGGATAAAAACCTTGTATGCTATGGTGATGCCTTCGAATGTCTACAATACAAGTTTGATCATAATTTCTATATTTTGAGACAAAAGCAGTATTAAAGATGGTCATTGTAAATTTATTCTATTTATTATTTTCCTTGATCTTAATAGTATCTTTTATTATTATTATACTCTTGTATATGTTTTAGCATATGCTTCTAAAACTTTGTGCAAACATGGTAAAGTTTATGTATTCGGTTATCATTGTAACAATAATAATAATCATGGTCGTTATGGTTACTCTAAACTTCTTTGACTCTAATGGTGATAGTCTCAATCAGGTATATACTTTAGTATATGGTGTGTAGTGTAGTCTAATTTCTTGTCACTCGGGTGATAGGTTAGAACATAGTGTAGTGACAAAAAGAATAAAACCAAGAAACAAAACAAAAAATAACAATGATTCTATTGAATCTAACGAAGGATTTTTCTAGTATGACAAGTATTAACTAATTGCAAACAAAGAAATTTTATCGACTATGATTAAAGATGATTATATTATTCTTACTATGCTTAGTTTCAAAAGTTAGTTTCTTTTTCTGTTAATGACTGGTTCCATATAGTAGACCATTTTGAAAATAAATTTTATTTTATTTTTTCAAAGAGGTTGGGTATCATTGATAGAGAGAATAATGGTGTATTGAGAGGGGTGTGAAGATTGAAAATGATATTTTTAAAGTGTGAACATCATTGGAATTGTTTATTCTTATGCACTATTTGAGGAAGATATGGAAATAATGATAAACTGAATATGTTTTTTTAAAAATACTTATCTTAATCCTACAATGAAGTAAAATCTTTTTACAAGTAGTGAATAAGGATCTGTTTACAATGTTGTGGCAATTATATTGTTTGTTGTAGTCAAGTGTTTATACATTTTAATATTTGTGAACTGATTATAAATGTTGTAATGAAGAAAATAGAATAGTGGTTGCAAATTTTTCTAAAGTATAGATTATGTGATAAGTTGCATTGAATATTTATTTGTGAAACTATGTTTAAATCTTCTTTCTTAACTGTTATGCATGTTTAGGAAGTGGGTACTTGTGTTAAAATATGGTATGTGAGGCAATTCTGGCTAAGCAAGGTAGTGTAGCTAAGTGAGTTAGTGTGGCTATGTGAGGCATTATCCAATGTATACTTACTTCTCCTAGTGAGGCATAATAAAGGGAGTTTTTCATAGTGGATCTTTACCCTTCAAGGGTTTTCCAATCAAATCTTTGTGTCAAGAATTCTCAATTACATTATTTTATAATATTGATAACTCTTTTGTAATATATTGTAATATAACATAATATTGTGTTAGAGTTATTTTTAAACAAGAATCATTATTATTAAAATTAATCACCAATTCATGCCCTCTTTCAGTGATTCTAGTATTCCAACAAGTGGTATCAGGGCCAACTACCTTATGTTTGGTTTAATAGCCTTAGGTAGGTCTTTGTTGTGAAATGCTTGTTATTTATGGTTCAAGATAGTTCATTAGTTACTAAGGGTCCCTTCTTTGCTAGTTCTTATTATGAGTTTTAAAGGATGAAAATCCAAGCCTATTTGTTGTCTCTAAGTGTTGATGTATGGAAATATTTTTTCAATGGATTTAATGTCCCTAGTACACTAGCTACACTACCTCTAAACTAGAGTTGGGGAAATTTTCCTTTTTGTCCTTTGTAGGTGGAGGCACCTTTGTATGTTTCTCCATTGCCTAATAGTACAAATGTAGGGAAATTTTTATCGATGCTCCCAGCATCTATAGTCATGATCCATGACAATTTTCTACTCAAAATAGATTAAAATTTTCTTGAGTTTTCACCTGATGCAAAAACAATATCACCATTTTCTACGGCCCTGAATATTGAAATGACTTTTGTTTTCTTATAAAAGTGTACATATGTTGAACTTATTAATATTGAAATGATGTCGACACTATCAATAGTTTCTTGATCTATTGAAGCAATTATGTCCATGACTATGCAACCCTTTTTCCACTGGCTTTGTAGATGGCAAGCTTGGCATGAGAGGCCATCTCTCTTTCCTTTTTGTTACCAAGCCAAATTGAAGTATCAACCAGAGGTTTCTTAATTATTGAAGCTACATGTGTCCCTTACCCACCACTATCTCAAGTAGATTTTTATTCTAAGATTGGATAATTGCTAGTATTGAGATTCTTTCCATACCCTTGGGAGTAGTATCAAGCTTTGATGATTTTTTTGTTGCAGCTTGAGGAAGTGAAATTCTTCCCAACTTCACATGTGCCTTTCCATCTAGATGGAGTGGGTCCAAGGCATGCATCACTGAAGATTTTACTCTCAGGCCAAATGCCTATGTCAATCATGCCCACAATGATATATTCTCTTTAAGAGTAATAATTCCACAAAAATCTAGAGGATCTAGAAAGCAATAGATAGTAGTTTGATCAATAAATTCTTGAATAGTCAAGCTCTATTTTACCAATTTAGACTACAACTACACATGAATTGGTGCAATCTTCAAGGCTTACTACAAGTACTTTCTGCACCACCATGAACACCATCAGAATTAACAATGTCCATGAATGATAGAAGTTAAGCATACATAGATGTGGGGTTTAGGATATGATGGGGACATTAGGATAGACTAGCTAGTCTATGCTCCTGATCCTCAACTGGGATCTTAGTGTTCTTCAGACACATGTGAAGGTCTATAGGACTTCCCTCTCCTCAAAGAATCCCCTGACGTAGCCTAACCTAACCACCAAGTGTACCTTTGTCATCTTACAACCTATCAAGCACTGCTTCTTAGCTTAATCCCTTACATAGGCCTATAAGGGTGTTTTAGGCTTCCAACTCTTTCCCAAGCTCTAACATAGAATGTGGTGAGTTTCAAGGTGTTTTTACACCATATCAAACATATCCAAGGTGATGGAAAAGATGGGTCTCTACCTGATTGTAGGGTTCCTTCACAAAATAGGGCTACTAGCAAAGCCCAATTAGGCCTCCCTCCAGGTTTGTAGGGCCTTTAACTCTTCTTCTTCACAGAATCAAAATTCTTGTTCAATAGGAACTTCATTGAAAATTCCTAACCCTCAAAGATTTTTGAGGTCTTGGGCCCTCATATGTCCGTACAGTGCTTCCTCTAAAAGTGAGGGTTTCTAGGGCTTTTTAAGCCTCTCAAAGACACAGTGCTAAATTGTTTGCAAAAGCACCACTCCTGGATTGTTCAGGCTCCCTCCTCTACAAATATCAGCCTTTGTTCATGTCACTTGCTTCCCTCAAAAGGGCTTTCCTTGAAACCCACTCCTCTATCTGCTAGAGCTCTTTTATTGCTGACTGCTCCAAGTCGGGCTATGCCTTAGCTCGCCTAGGGCTTCCTCAAACAAATGCTTGATTCCACTTGCTAGGCCCCTGCTTCCATAGAAATATAGGTTAGGGTATATGTTCTTAGAATCCAAAGTCCCATGGTGGAAACAAGAACTACAGTCCCATATATATAAAGCTCTCCAAACTGGCAAAGCACTGTCAAAATAGAGAAATGAATAAAATATGAATTGAAACTTGAAAAAACTACTCCTAATTCACACAAAATGAAAGAACAGATACTGTGAACAACATTCCATGCCAAACTTTCACACACTTCCTTCTATTTTCTTAAAACATAACACAATAACAATCACTATCATACAGTTTAGTGGTTCAGACTGGTTATCCTGAACAATCACTGTACAAAAATAGTGCCAACCCTTGTATTAGGGTTTTCCATGACTTTAATAGTCATTTCCTCGAGGTGAGTGTTTAGTTAGGGCTTTCTAGCCTCTAAGCATGGTTAGTCAATACAAAGAGAAAAATTGCTTAGCAACTTATGAAAAGTTGCCAGCAACTTTTGAGCAACTTTTTGTTGCTTGAGCAGCTTTTGCTCTCACATTGCAAATGACCATTTTTAGGTCCTCCTAGAGCACACATGTGCTCATATTTCAACCAAACACCTATGCTTAGACTTCTAACTCATAGTAAATCAATGAACTCAGGATGACAACTTTCACTGAGTCCTTGTGCCACTTACAAGGAATAACCAACTGAACTTCTAGGACCTAGCCTAGGCCTAGGCCAACACACTAAGCCAAGCTCTTATTTTTATTTACATGCTTCATTAAAGAAGTGCTTCACAACAAAATTTTGTTGGTGGGAGCCCTTAGAAGGGTGCTCTTGCACCAGGATAACTTTGCACAATGACTTACAATTAGTAAACTGTCAAAAGTATGAACCAAAAGGAATTCACTAAAACACCATCATATTTTTCATTTCGATCACAATACTTTATCTAACAACTTAATATAAACGAGGAAAGAATCAAACCAAGAAAGCTTCAGGACACATCAAATAATTACCAAAATTTAATAAAAATTCAATTGCCTCAATAGCCCTTAGAAATAATATCAAAATTAGCTCCTTTTCAAATTAGAAGTGAGGACTTTATATAGGTCCTCGAATACAATGAGTAGCCTAGATTGAAACAATAATTTATGACCTGGATTTTTCCACCTCATCCCTAATTAGGGTTAGGAAATGAAAAGATAAGCTACATTAATGCAAGGGACCACTTTGACTAGTCAAAATGACTCCACCATCTTAGTGGGCAATAAATGTCCACTACACTTGCGTGTTTAGGAAGAGAGTGAAGGCAAACTAAATATCCACAATGCATTAAATGCACTATTCACCTTGAATGTAGTCCCTTAGGCAAATGTTTCATGAATGAACTATAGTTAATATTTACTAGTCCATGAGATTAACATAAATATCTTAATCTTTCTAAAAAGCATCAACTTGTTGCAATTCCTCCTTTAATAGAAAATGTCTAGGAAAGAGGCTATATTGACAAAAAGGAAACCTAATTTTAATTTAATAGTCCAATTGATAAATTTAACTCACCGCTCACCACTTCTATATATAGTATTTTTTTATGGCCACATGAGCACACTTAGACCAAAGTAAAGGAGTGTATATTTTTAAAAAATTTCCAAAGTGGCACTTTAACACTTTCCATGGATTTTATTAGCATCTCCCCTTATTATGTTGAAAATGGGCCCGAGCGCACAAAGGAGGTCCATGAGAATTTTTATTGACATAATAATCCTTATTATGTTGAAAATGTGCCCGAGCATACAAAGAAGCGCATATTGGCATGGGTCATAGACTTTGTCTTTTAGAAACATTCTATCACACTATGAGTTTTGTGCCCAAGCACACTTTGAAGGCTATCAGAAATTTTTTCGATCTTTCAAAAGTTCTGTAAGGGCAGGTCCTCATGTTGCTACTTAGCTTATTTTTGCTAGCAGCAACTGCCCCTTTTTTGTGGTGCAATTGGTGGAGCTGGTGGCCCCATGAATGGTAATGTATGCTACTTAATTTTAAATGATTTCTTAAATATCATTTTTAAATACTATTGTTAGTCATATTTCTTGTAAATAAATAAAAAATAAAAAAGGCAAATAAAAAGGAGATGAGAGAAAAATGGTGAAGACGTGTCCCTTTTTTCAATAAGCAATTGTTGCTTATTTTCAGCCTCCCATTTTTTTCACAACTTATTTTTATTTACTGAAAAAATAGCTAATCCACATAAATAAAAAAATTATAAATTTTCATTTTTCCACAATTTTTATTTTGCATAAGAACACTCTACTAGACTTAAATCTAAGAAGTAAATTCATTTAAGCAACTTCATAAAGACATGAGGTAAGTCCTATGAATATGTCCATGTCCTAGATCACATTTTACGCCGACTTTCTCCCTTTGCAAACGATCCATGACTTAATGTAAAATACGCTCGAGTGCATACAGGAGGTGGTAGCTGATTTTTTTTGTTTTGGATAAAATCTTTTAACTTGGTCCATTTTGCGCCCAAGCGCATTTGAGACCTAGTTGAGGATATTTATTTGTCTTGACTATCCTTGGCTGGCATTTTAAACGCGCTCCACAAATCTTGGGTAATCCTCTGGGTGCGAACAACACCTTCCATAATACACTGTCTGCCATTAGCATTTATGTTCTGCCATCCGCACATCCATGCTAGGAAAGGAAATCTCCAAATCGAGGGCGGGCCCTAGTTGGCGAACATTGTTCTCTTATCAGAGACCGAGGAACCTTCTTGTGTAATACTTTACATCTTGATCAAATTCTTTTCTTGCAGTGATTTGGTGTTCAAAGCACCCAATCAAAGAGGAAGAACAGAGAGATTTTATCCATTTCTGGAACAACCATTGCTTTGTTGTATTGGATTTTTGGCTTTGAAGGTGGATTATAGGGTCCCTAGAAACTTTGTTTCCCTTAACAGATCCGTAATCACAGAGAAATTATGCTGGAATAGATCTTCCAACCTTCTTTTGATATTTCCAACCTTATATGGTTTTGCAATTTTAGCACTTTGAGCGGACAATCATTCATGTTGGAGTGAATTTCTACAATACCATGACCTTGTGAAAGTGCATTGGGTGTATTCAAGACTCCATTTTGGATATTTGGCCTTCAGATATTTCGTTGTTGGTTTTCTTCATTCTTGAGACAGATTTCCTTAATTTGCAGAACCTATGATATGATGGGAGGTTCTGAGATTTTTCTTGAAAACAAATTCTTTTCTTTCATTTTGAGAGTGCGTTGGGGACATTTGGAGCTTGTGGTGGAAGTTTATTCCTGACAGGATTCTTTCTTGTTCAAACTCTTTCTAGGCATCATTGATTTTGGCATTCCAAGAGCATTACAAACACATTGATGACCTGCTCTCTTATTCTACATTCAACGGCAGCATGTCACTTGTGCTCTGTAATTGATTCTTTGCGTGGGCTCAATTCCTACTGTCAAAGATGAATGATATTCGCAACTTATTTATTTCCTATTCTTCCCATCGGCTGGGTCCTTATTTGGGGTCTTTTGCGCACATGTTTTTATCATTCCATGGCTTTGATGACGGATTGTTCCATTCTTAATGTTCTATGACCTTTCAACCTCTGTGCTGGGTGTAACGGTTCTGCAGAATGTAACGGTTCTGCAGAGACAACTGTGAAGCCCAATCGCCGTTGTTTGTAACCACTCTTTCTCTATTTTTTCGTAGATGCTTGACCATGCATTGTATATGCTATGAGCTACAGACTGCTATTGTATTGTATTCAGATTTTATTATCAATAGAAATATTGGCCCTGCTTGTAAAGTGGATGTAATCCAGAATAGCTGGATGAACCACTATAAATTTGGTGTCTTTGTGTCTGTGTTTATTTTCTTGATCTTTTATCGTTCTGTTCTATTTTAGTTGATTATTAGTTTTTGGGTTTGCAAATTTACTTTCAACAATTGGTATCAGAGCTGGTTAAGCTCATTCAATTTTTTAGAAATTGGTGAGGTTTTGCAGGCGCCATGGATGAAGCAGATAAATGGAAGATTGAGAAATTTTTAGGGCAGAATTTTGGATTGTGGAAAGTACAGATTGAATCTCTTCTTATCAAGCAAGATCTGCAAGCTGCATTACTTGGAAAAACAAAATGACAAGGTTAG
This sequence comes from Chamaecyparis obtusa, assembly GCA_027943335.1. Taxonomy (NCBI): domain Eukaryota; kingdom Viridiplantae; phylum Streptophyta; class Pinopsida; order Cupressales; family Cupressaceae; genus Chamaecyparis; species Chamaecyparis obtusa. The sequence goes on from BSBK01009094.1 coordinate 41,260, forward strand.
ATGTTGGATGAAGATTGGGAAAAGACTGATCAGAAAGCAAAGGCAACCATTTTCCTATCTTTATCTAGCAATGTGCTCTTCAATGTTTCGACAGAGAAGACCACAAAAGAACTATGGGATAGGCTTTCCTCATTATATGAGATAGCTTCAGCATCGAATAAAGTGTTCATCATCAAGAAATTGTATAATCTGAAAATGAAAGAAGGAGGAGTGATAGAAAATCACCTCAATGAGTTCAACATTTTAGTTACTCAACTGATTTCGGTTGGCATCACATTAGATGATGAGATAAAGGCAATATTATTATTATGCTCGCTTCCGAACAGCTGGGAAGGAGTTGTAATGGCTATAAGCACTTTAGTTCCAGCCAAGAGCAAGCTGAACTTTGATGATGTTACCGCTACATTACTTAGTGAAGACATGCACCGGAAGCAACAAGAACCCTCTTCTGGTGATTCTCTAACAGCGGTGAGCACAAACAATAGAGGGAGAAGTCGCAAGAGAAGAAACAACAATAATAACAACGGAAGAGGAAGATCGAGTCATCACTCCAAATCAAGAGGGAGAAATGGTGCATGCTGGTTTTGTGGAAAATCTGGGCACACAAAGAAGCAATGTTGGAACTATAAGAGGGCTCAAAATAATGTCATTAATAATGGCACCAATGCTGCAACCGATGGAGCTTTGGTACTTGCAACTAGTAACACAAATTCAAATTCATGGGTTCTCGATTCCAGTGCCTCATTTCATGTAACTCCATGCCGGAGTGCTTTCAAAAATTACCAAGAAGGTATGTTTGGCAAAGTTTTTCTTGGGGATAATAAAGAATGTGACATAGTGAGAAAAGGGGATATTTTATTGTCATTGAAAAATGGAAGCAAATGGATTTTAAAAGATGTTAGGCATGTTCCTACACTCAAGCGTAATTTGATTTCTGTTAGTTAGTTATATACACAAGGCTGCAATGTTAGTTTTGATTTAGCTTCATGAAAAGTGTCAAAAGGTCAATTAATTTTAGCAAAAGGGCAGAAAACTAGAAGTTTGTATACATTAGAGTGTCATGGTGAAGTCGGAGCAGCCATGGCGGTTGCGGATGGTAATGCCGAACTTTTCCATAAGAGGCTCGGTCATATGAGCAAAATAGGTCTTGAAGTTATGCTTCGAAGAGACCAACTTTTGGGTCTCAAAAAGGTTGATTTGACATTGTGTGAACATTGCCTTTATGGAAAACAAAATTGCATTAGCTTCGTAAGGACGGGTCATGAGAAGAAAACATCTCCATTGGAGCTCATTCATTCCAACATTTTCGGTCCTACAGAGGTAACTTCCATTGGTGGTGCTAATTATTTTGTAACATTTCTTGATGACTGCACTCGAAAAGTTTGGATTTAGATGCTACATAGAAAATCATAAATTTTTTCAAAATTTAAAAGTTTTAAGGCTATGGTGGAAAATCAAATTGGAAGACAAATAAAATGTTTGTTAATGGACAATGGTGGTGAGTTTTGCTCTACGAAGTTTGACCAATTTTGTGCAGATCATGGTATTTAGAGGATTAAAATAGTCCCATATACACCTCAGGAAAATGGTGCAGCTGAGAGGTTGAATCGTACTATTTTGGAGAGGGCTCGGTGTATGTTGTCTAATGTTGGTTTGGGGAAAGAATTCTGGGCAGAGGCATGTAATACAATAGTTTATTTACTCAACAGAGCTCCTTCATCATGTCTGGATTTTGATATTCTGAAAGAGCATTGGATTGGTAAGCGAATTTCTTATTCACATTTGTGAGTTTTCAGATGCGATGCATATGCTCATGTTAATAAAGAGCAGAGATCGAAATTGGATTTTAATCTAAAAAGTGCATATTTTGGGGGTATGGTGAGGATGAATTTGGTTATCGGTTATGGGATGCAATCAATCAGAAAGTAGTACAAAGTAGGGATGTTGTGTTTAATGAGAAAGTATTCTCTGGTTTGCAAAATCAGAAGTCTAATTCTGGTGATTTTATTAAATTTGATATGGGAGATAATGGCACTTATATGCAAAAGACCACCCGAGTTACATTCCACCCCTCTACATTAATCCCCTCAAGCACTGTGCAACACACTTCTTCTACACATACTATGCCTTGTCATATAATGTAGCCACCACTTATGACTCCCACACCCTCACTAGTTCACACACATCCATTGTTTCAATATTGTCCTGCATCTACTACTGATTTACAAACCAATCCCATGGCAATACCATCATAGCAGTTTTCTTTTGAGGATAGAGCTGCCGTTGCCCAACCTGCTGCCCAAATACCGTTAAATTCCCTTTCACAGGCATTATTCCCACAAACCATGCCTTTTCCGCTGACTACTTATGTCCACGCTGCCTCCACAACTGCTCACATGGATGAAACAGAGCCATCGCACTTGCTCCCGCGTCAAGAAACAGAGCCCATGTCAATGGCACAAGATAGAGCCTTCACTCACAGTTTTAAGCCCATGCCAACTGTCTACCCTCTGCCGTGGACCTCTCCTCACCCGTGGGCAAAGTCATCTTCGCAATCACAGTCTCGTGCGAACTCCATCTTGCAGCAAATGCAGAACAGGGATAAATTTCAACTCGGTGGACCCCAGCCTTTGGCTCAATTTCAGATACAGGGGGCAAACCAGTGTCCTCCACATGAGGCAACACAAAATTTTGGTAAAGCACTGGTCATACCTCATACAAAGGTTGCCAACATAGAGGCTTCTAGCATTGATAAAAATCCAAATATCCCACTGAGAAGATCAACCAGAGAGAAGAAACGTCCAAGGAAATTTGATGATTATGAGTTGTTATTTTCTTTATGCTCTGATCAGGCAGAGCCACAAACTTTTAAACAAGCTTGTTCTGATATTAATTCAGTGTTTTGGATGGATGCAATGCGGGATGAAATGGAGTCTTTAAATTTGAATCATACCTGGGATTTGGTTCCACTTCCTGCAAATTGTAAAGCATTGAAAATTAAGTGGGTCTATCCCATCAAAGAGGAAGATGGAGGATGAAAACGCTACAGGGCTAGATTGGTAGTGAAGGGATTTGCTCAGAAACAAGGTGTGGATTTCAATGAAATTTTTTCTCCTATGGTGAAAATGCAGACAATTCATTTGGTACTTGGCATGGCAGTAGCATGGGACCTCGAACTTGAGCAACTCAATGTCAAAACAATGTTTCTACATGGGGACATTGATGAAGAATTATATATGGAATAGCCAGAAGGTTTTATTAAACAGGGGTAGGAACGTTTAGTTTGCAAATTAAAGAGGAGTCTTTACGGGTTGAAACAAACTCCTCGTCAATGGTACTTAAAGTTTGATAATTTCATGACTCAGCACGGCTTTACACGCTGTGAATCAGACCCATGTGTATACCTTAAAAGGCTTCCGACTAGTGAGTTTGTGATCTTATTATTGTATGTTGATGATATGTTGACTTTTGGTAATAGTATGAGAGTCATTCATGAGTTGAAGACACATTTGTCTCTCCGCTTTGCCATGAAAGATTTAGGGGCAACGAATAGGATTCTTGGGATGGATATAATCCATAATAGGCATAGAAAAGAAATCAAGTTATCTCAGGAAAAATATATTCTTAAATTTTTAGAGAAGTTTAATATGACAAGTGCAAAATTAGTTGCCACTCCATTAGCTGAACACTTCAAATTGTCTTAAAAAATGTGTCCTTCTACTCCGGAAGAAAAACAAGAGATGGATGGTATTCCTTATTCTTCAGCAGTTGGTAGTTTGATGTACGCCATGGTTAGCACATGTTCGGATATTGCCCAAGCAGTGGGAGTTGAGAGTGGTTTTATGAGTAATCCTGGTAAAACTCATTGGCAGGTAGTTCGATGGACACTACGTTATTTGAGAGGCACTTCTTCTCATGTTTTGTGTTTTAACAGTCAGACACCTTATATTTGTGGATATGCTGATTCTGATATGGCTGGAGATTTAGATACAAGGAGGTCAACAACAGGCTATGTGTTTACTTTTGCCGAAGCAGCGATTAGCTGGACTTCTCGGAAGCAACAAGTGGTTGCTCTTTCCTCTACCGAGGCTGAATACATTGCTCTAACTGAGGGAGCTAAAGAGCTAATGTGGTTACAATGATTGTTTGGAGAGTTGGGATTTAAACAATTCAAATTCACATTATTTTTAGATAGCAACAGTGCCATTCAATTGGCCAAAAATTCAACTTTCCACAGTTGCACAAAGCATATTGAGACCAGATTTCATTTCATACGTCATGCTCTTGAAGAGGGAAGATTACATTTAGAGAAGATTGATACAAAGATCAATCCGGCTGATATGTTCACCAAGATAGTACCTTGAGAGAAGTTTGAATTCTGTAGAGCTTCTCTCGGCATCATGACGACATAGCTACAAGCACCAAGTGGGGGATATCTCTGAGCAGCTCATCTCGTAGCATTGATTGGACTTCAAGTGGGAGATTGTAACGGTTCTGCAGAATATGAAATGTAACAGTTCTGCATAGACAACTTTGAAGCCCAATCACCATTGTTTGTAACCGCTCTTTCTCTGTTTTTTCATAGATGCTTGACCATGCATTGTATATGCTATGAGCTGCGGACTGCTATTGTATTGTATTCAGATTTTATTATCAATAGAGATATTGGCCCTACTTGTAAAGTGGATGTAATCCATAATAGCTGGATGAACCACTATAAATTTGGTGTCTCTCTGTGTCTGTGTTTATTTTCTTGATCTTTTATTGTTCTGTTCTGTTTTAGTTGATTATTAGCTTTTGGGTCTGCAAATTTACTTTCAACACCGGGCTTGCTTTAGTATTCTCCATGGACCACGTTTTCTGCAAACTTCCTCCACTTTGTCAAAATCATATCAAGAGCGTCCAAGGGCTTCCTATGGACATCCCTTTTGCTTATGTTCGTTGATAGACATAGATATGCGCTACGATTGCATGTATTCGTTTCGTTTAGGAGCTTCCCTTCATTCTTTACTTGCCTCAGTTTTTTGTTTCAGTGGGCATTTTATTCTGTGTCATCCTTGTGTGGCTTCAATGACAAACAATCACACATACACCACGACCAGTACATGCTGGTGAATTTCCTTGATTGAGCTTGTCCTCCTAATCGGGTTGCATGACTATGCTAGGTTTGTATCGCATCAAGGCAGATGTCAGTGTGTGCTTCTTTCGCCTTGGCAGACTATTGTATATGCGCTAGAGCGCGACTGGGAAGACTTCACATTTCAAACTAACTCCATTTCCTTCATCTGTACCTCAGCGTAAATTGTGTTCGAGGCTGGAGTCCTGGACTCTCTTCCAGAGACCTTGTTTTACTGGCATGGCGCATGAACTGGGTCCTGTAGTAGACAAATCCTTTTGCTACTATCCCTCGACATGTTAATATCGTGTTCTGCATTCAGTGTACATTGGGGGAGTTCATCGATGGATTTTCTTTCATATGTGATGTGTTCAAAGGATTTTGAACTGCTCCGATTGCATGGAAGTCGTGTTGGGCACACCTAGAGCGACCTACAGACTTTGCGTATCAAACCATTATCTGCAAAAACCAAGCTACGATGTATATTGTTTCCTTTCATGGTGGACCTTTATTCTCCCTTTGATCTATGGCAGAGACAGGACCAAGTTCACCATGGGTGATTTATTTAAAACATCTTTTACATTTGCATGTCCGAACAGGGAGAATCCATGTTGGACCTTGTTTTATGCATGAGATTCCTTGCTGGATGCGTACTAGTATCCATGGTGGATAGGTGTGTTTGAAATTTTTTTGTGAGTTGCGAAGATGTGCGCTTGGGCGCATATTTGACTAGGTTGTCGATTTGATATTTTGGGAACAGTCCTTCACTTGGGTGAATATGCGCTCCGGATAAGGTGGGCTTCCAAGGGGGCTTTCTATGTTTGGATCTTTCCCTCATTGCAATAAAATAGTGCCTCGACGCATATTCGGCATAGGATTTTGTTTGTTTTACTTTCCTTGACTAAGGGGATTTCTTATCACATAGGCACATTTGCATGTTTATTCAAATGCCGACATAGTGAGAAAAGCCAAAATGTTTTATTGACCCCTTCCTTTAAATTAACTTCTTTTGGACTTTGATTTCCAATAAAGTTTGATAAGAGGAATAGGCTTCTTACTTTAACCAGCTTAGCAAAATTTAGCATTATTTCATCCTCTTTCACTCTCTTGGTTGGGGACCATGGAACCACACAGCTAATCCTTAGGAGATGTTTGCAACATTGTGGAAAGGCAACCTTGAGGAACTTTTTAGCATTATTTATCTCGGGTCTTTGAGAGACAAACTTTCATTCTTCTCATACATTTGATTCTTTAGCATACACCAATCTTCATCTTTCTCTCGTTATGAACTACTACAATGGTAAATTATGGACACATTAATACAGACATGCACTTTCATACTTTTGAATGTTTCCATACCTTTCAAAGATACTTCTATATTGCACATGTTCCCGAGCCTCTGTTCAACATGTTTCGACATGTTTACAATCCTCCTTCAACTCACTATCCATAAAGACTTGAAATCTTATAGGCTCTCTCCAAGGAATTTAACATCAAATTTCAAAAGCAAGATGCATTTCAAAATTAGAATCTTTAAGTCAAAAGCTTAACAAGGAACAAAACTTGATTCAAAACTTGGCTTATTTCTCAAAGGACTCAAAAGAAACATTTCACTTCACAATCATGAGTTGGACAAGAATTCAAAATTGACACTATGAAAATGCAAGAGATAATAAAACTTATCCGAAGACCTGATCAAGACCAAGTTCTCAGACAGAATGGGGAAACTTTAAGAGACCAGAACTAAAGCTACCAAGACCAAACCAAAAGGAGCCAAGAAAACTTAAAAAAATGTGGTCTTATCTTTGATGGGGGATGTTGCATTAGTTCACAATGGGGAGGAGGGGCACCATCCTTATCCTCCTCCATCTCCCCACCCTTTTTGTCAAAACCACCACTTCCCTCTTCCATCTCCTTATCCATAGAGGGAGCCCTAGGGGGACTATCAATAGGCCTATCTTTGAAATACTAATAAATTAATAAGATTAGGCCTTGGTGTATCACCAAGTACTTCCTAAGGGTTTTCTTATGAGCAATAATACTAGCATTGAGTGAAGAGATAAGAAAAAAATGAAAAGAGATATAAATCTTATATTTGAAGTGATTCAACATTACCAAGTGATAGCTATACACTGTGGTAAATCTCCCATCTAGATTATATATTCCATGATAGGCTTTATGAGATCATGCCAAATTTTCTTTATCTGCTTTAGCTCAAAGTAAGAATTATTACCCTTACCCAAACACCAGTTTTGAGGAACTTCTTGACCGCTTGCTTAGATAAATTTATATCTTTGAAAAACTTAATGCCCTTTGAAGGGAAACCAATAATGCTAGCCTCCAAACTCTCATCAACTGCCACATTATTGTCGAATAAAGTAATGTTCTCATTCCTCCACTCTTGGACAAAAATCATTGTAACTTTATCGTCATAACCATGGAGCCTCTCAAGATATTGGGTAATGCCACCTTTCGGCATCCTATACCAAACTATGTCATTGCATCTCCAAGCATCACAACTCACAGGATTCACTCTTCTCAAATTGCCTCCCATCTTCATAGCAACAAGGTAGAGGGAACCAAGATTGAGAAAGAGACCCCAAATAACCACAAAAGAACCCACAAAGCATGTGATTACTTGAAGGCTTTAATGACACCCAGGTCACTCAACCTGTTACCACTTTTGGAAATTATATCATCCATTCTAAATGTCATCTTCATGATTTAAATGTAATTTTCTCATTCTCCTGTGTAAATGGTCAAATCTAAGGAGAGAAATGACTTCATTTCCCAAACGTATTTTCCCATTCATAAGTTATATTTTCCTTTAATTTGACCCCAAGGTGGGCCAAACAATCTCCCACAATATTTCTTTCTCTATATGCATGAGCAATCTAGCATTTTAAAAATGACTGAATAATATCTTTAGACTCCTTAATAATATTATCAATAGTCTGGGAAGTAACATTTTCCCCTTTTTAAACAATTTATAATATTCTTTGAGTCACCCTCACTGTAGACCTTTCTGAAGTTAAGATGCCCAGTGATCATTAAAATTCGGTAAGCACCCATGGCTTCGGCATGGTGATTAGACTGAGTTCCCAAGGTAAGTGCCACCACCGTAATACATATGCCATTCTCATCTTTGATAACTCCCCCATACCCATCCAGCCTAGAGTTTCCTTTAGCTGCCCCATCAAAATTAATCTTCACCCAGCCACTAGGAGGATAAAGCCAAACCAAACCCTCTATGTTCTTCTTTTCTTTACTCATAGCTTTGGAAATATCAATTCTAAGATACCACTCCTTAGAAATTTTGAGATCCCCATCATTACACATGGGCGTTAGCATCAAACTAAGCTTGTCATCTAAAATATTAGCATTCTCCATAACAACCCTAACAATTTTTTGAGAGACCACTTCTAGAGGCAAAGCAATCTCCATAAAATCCTATTGTTTTATTCCTTCCAAACAACCCAAATTAGATGTGGACAAGTAACTGAGCACAACACCTTAATATGGAATGGTTAGAAGAAGGACATCACCATTTCTGAAAGAAATCCCAGATAGACCTAGCAATAACCTAGCTAAGATTTTATTTCATAATTTTGGCCTAAATAACCCTGGTGAACATGTAGTGAATCACTAAATGAGGGGCAGACTCTTTCACTTACATACAAAAGTAGGACTTGTTACGGAACATAAATCCTCTTCTACATAGATTGTTAGTAGTTATTGTTGGATACAATTATCTGAAGGAGATTGTTGGATTAATTGTGTGTTGTCTTTGATGTCACACAAATGTCATATCATTTATCATGCTTAGTCGGTTAGCAAAGCAGTTCTCAGTGTTTACCAAGCTCAGTCGGTCAGCAAAGCAGTTCTGTGTGTTTATCGAGCTCAGTCATTTAGCAAAGCAGTTTTGTGTGTCTATCAAGCTCAGTCAGTTAGCAGGCGGTTTTTAGTGTCTACCGAGATCTCTCGGTCTCCAAAGGATGTTGCAGAATTCATAGTGTTTATCGAGTTCACTCGGTCATCGAAGAAAATCTTTTCAGGATTAGTGTTTATTGAGCAAGGTCGGCCCAGTAAAGATTTTTTGTTAATTTAAGGAATAAAGTTTTTTTATTCCAGCCGACTATTGTAATGATTAGTAATGTTTGTATTTATTATTAGTGCCAACTTGACAATCTGAATGGACAATCCGAACGGTATATATAGAAGGTCAAGTTGTGAATTAAAAGTGTGGAAGTGGAAGAGAAGGAAAGTGAGAGAATTTTGAAGGATGATTAGATATCCTTGAAGAGCAGCAGAGATATATTTGATCAGGAAGGATCTAGTAAAGTAAAACAATGATCTGTAATCAGCAATTCAGTTGCATCATTATTCAGGTCACTTCATTATTACTTTCTTACCATTGTAGCAATGCTTTCAAAATATCTTAACAAAGTTGGTTTAATAGCCATTTTGTAAATCCTCTAACAAGGTGACAGTTCTATTGAATTGTTTCAAAGACCTCTTACAAGGCCACTCTTAACAGGGTGATTAAATCTTCTAACAAGGTCACACCTAACAGTGTGTTTTGTAACCTTTAACCGGGTTGGCTCCTAATAGGGCTCACTTCAGAAGAGTGAAAAATAGTAACTAGTTACATTGGTGGTTTTTCCCATATTGGGTTTCAATGTTAAATTTGGTGTCTCTTGTGTTCATGTTATTTTCTTTATGCATGCATGTTAATCACTGATGAATACTTAAGAACAGTTATAATTAATACTCACTGCAATAACCAAGTTTCAACATTTCTCTGTATGTTTACCGAGTAACAATAGCAAATGATTTATTAAGACATCTAAGGGATCTATGGTAATATTTTTGTGGTTAACTAATTCACCACTGCTCTCAGTTACTCCATCTATTTTTCCAACAATTGGTATCAGAGCTTTTGGTGCTTGCAGGAAGGGTTTCAAGGACCTAAGCTAAAGATCAAGATGTCTTACGAGAGAGAAATTCTAAAGCTTAACAAAGATAACTTTTCAGCATGGCAAGGTCTCATGAGACTTCATCTGGCTTCCATTGGTGATTCAAGATGCAAATATATTGATCAAGAATATACAGCTCCTACTGGCACATTAACTGTTGAAGACATTGCAGAGAAAAAGAACCATAACACCATGATGATAGACATTGCATCAGCTCTCAGCTATGAAGAATTTGATGAGATCAAAGACTGCACAACTACTTATGCAATGTGGACCAAGCTAAGGAAAATTTATGGCGGTGATGAAAATGTGAAGAGAGCCAAAGAAGAAAGCCTAAGAGGATAGTTTGATCAGATGAAAATGAGAGAAGATGAAAACATTGCAAAATATGTTGAAAGGATCAAGGAAAGTGTTAGTGCAATCAGAGCTTCTGGAGGAAAAATTGATGATGAAACTATTATAAGTAAGGTTCTCAGAACATTACTTCCTATCTATGCAATAAGAGTATCTGTTATTCAATAAAGAAGATGTGAATAAAATCACAATATAACTTTGGATGCTTTAGTGGGAAGATTGACAGCCTTTGAGTTGGATAACTATGACAACTATGTTCCAACTTCCAAAAATATTGAATCAGAATTTGAGGCCAAACTTTCACTTAAGAAGGGCAAGAAAATCCAGTCAGAGAGTGAAGAAGAATCAAAGGAAAGTTCTGATAGTGATCTTGAAGTTATTGAAGCATTACTTGCAAAGAAATATACTAGAGGTAGAGGTAAATACAAAGGTAAAACTCCCTTAATCTATTTTTCATGTGAAGAAATTGGTCATATTACAGCTAGGTGCCCAAACAAGCAAAGCAAGGACAAGAAGAAAGGTCACAAGTATAATGGCAAGAAAAATTTAAAATCATTCAAGGATAAAGGTAAAAAAACATTTTTTTTTGGCTAAGGATTTTGATGATAGTGAAGAAGAAATCATCTTCATTGCTGTAAAAGATGAATTTGATGATGATGAAGATGACATGGCACTTATCTCTCATATAAGAAAAAATGATACATGGATCATAGACAGTGGATGTTCACATCATAGGACTGGTGATGGAACAAAGTTTGAACACCTTGAAGACTATGATGGTGGTAATGTAAGGTTTGGAAACAATGAACCTTGTTGCATAAAAGGAAGAGGACGAATCTCATTAACCAAAGAACTTATATGTGATAATGCATATTGGGTTGAAGGACTAAAGCATAATCTTCTAAGTGTAGCACAACTAATCAACATTGGATTCAAGGTTGAATTCATGCATGGCAAATCAAGACTGCTGGATGACAAGGGAAAACTGATTGGATCAAGCAAACAAACCAAAGGTAACTTGTTTTATCTTTATCTTGGTGAATGCTCATGTTTTATTGCTCAAATTGAAGAAAGTTGATTATGGCACAAAGGGTTATGTCATGTAAATTTTGATAACATGGTGAAAATAAGAAAATTCAAGAAAGTAAGAGGCATTCCTACTTTGAAGAAACCTGATGTTGGTCTATGCAAGAATTGTCAAATTAGAAAAATGGGAAAGACTAGCTTTAAAAGTAAAAACTATCAGTCTGAAGATATTTTGGAAATTGTGCATACTGATTTATGTGGACCTATTGGAATTGAGAGCTATATTGGAGAAAAATTCTTTATTCTCTTTGTTGATGACTACTCTAGAATGATGACTGTTATGTATCTAAGAGAAAAGTCAGAAGCATTTGAGAAATTCAAATGGTATTTGACAAGAGTAGAAAAGGAAACAGGAAAAAGAATGAAGTGCTTAAGATCAGACAGAGATGGTGAATTCATCTCCCATGAATTCAATAATTTTTGCATTAAAAGAGGAATCAAAAGACAAGTATCAGCCCCAAGAACTCTTGAGCAGAGTGGAATAGCTGAAAGGAGGAACAAATCTATCATGGATTGTGCAAGAACTCTAATGATTGAAAAGAACATTGCTATGAAATACTGGAAGGAAGCTATTAGCACTGCAGTTTATACCTTAAACCGAGTACAGTTGAAGAAAGACACATTCAAAACTCCTTATGAGTTATGGTATGGCTATAAACCCAATGTAAGTTACCTGAAAGTATTTGGTAGTAAATGTTACATCTTAAAAGAATCTAGAAAAGGAAAATTTGATGTGAAAAGTGATGAAGGAATATTCTTGGGATATTCTTGCAAAAGTAAGGCATATAGATGTTTGAATTTGTCTACTCACAAAATCATAGAAAGTGCACATGTGAAAGTTGATGAGTTTGCAGAAAAGACTGAAGAAGAAAGCAAAAAGGAACCAGAGGATTATAGGAGATTTGTTTACATTGAACCTGATACATTACCAGACACATCTGTCAATAAGGAGACCACATCTACCAAGCCTAGTACAGTAACCGAGTCACAAGAAGAAGTTCAAACTAAGTCACAAGGACCTGAGTCTCAGTCTGAAGCTACCGAGCAAATATCTACCGAGCCCGAGCAACCTAAACTTAAAGATGAAATTCAAGAAGATGACAATGTAACTCATTCAAGAGGCAAGGAACTTGTGTTGGCCAAATATGTCAGGAGGCATCATACACCAGATTAGATTATTGGAGACAAATCAGATAGCACTATGACAAGAAGTAAACTAAAAGGTACATGTTTACTTGCTGATTTTGAACCTAGAAATGTCAAAGATGCATTGGAAAATAAAAGTTGGATTGAGGCTATGAATGAAGAAATTAAAAAAATAGAGAAGAATAAAACATGGAGTCTTGTACCTAGGCCTAAAGATAAAAATGTAATTGGAACAAAATGGGTATTCAGAAATAAGTTGAATGAAGATGGTCAAGTATCAAGAAACAAAGCTAGATTGGTATGTAAAGGACATTCTCAAGAAGAGGGCATAGATTATGGTGAGACTTTTGCTCCTGTTGCAAGATTAGAAAGTGTAAGAACTCTACTTGCATATGCAGCACATAAAGGATTTAAGGTATATCAGATGGATGTAAAATCTGCATTTCTCAATGGTATTCTTGATGAAAAAGTCTACATTGAGCAACTTGAAGGTTTTATTGATCCAGACAAAAGGAATATGGTCTGCAAGTTACACAAAGCATTGTATGGTCTGAAACAAGCCCCTAGAGCATGGTATGAAAAATTACATAACTATCTTATTCAGATTGGTTTCAAAAGAGCTAATGATAATAGTAGTTTGTACATCAAGGAAGGACCAGATAACAAAATTATTTTGGCAGAAATATTTGTGGATGATATTGTGTTTATAGGTGATGATGATCAGTGCAAAGAATTTTCAGAGAAAATGAACAAAGAATTTGAAATGTCTATGTTTGGTCAAATAAAGTTCTTTGTTGGTCTCCAAATTTAGTAGAGCAAGAATGGTATCTACATTACTCAATCTAAATACATCAAGGAAATACTTAAGAAGTTTGGTATGGAAGATGCAAAACCAGTTGGTACCCCCATGTGTACTAGACTGAAGCTTACCAAAGATGATGATTCAAAAGAAGTGGATCAGACCTTATACAGATCAATGATTGGAAAATTACAGTATGTAGTTCATACAAGGCTTCATATTGCCTTAGTAGTTGGTATAGTAGCAAGATTCTCAATAAAACCTAGAGAAAATCATATGATGGAAATCAAAAGAATCTTGAGATACTTGAAAGGAACTAAAAATTATGGCTTGTGGTATAAATCTAGAGGCAATTTGGACTTAAAAGTGTTTACGGATGCTGATTGGGTAGGAAACATTGATGACAGAAAGAGTACAAGTGGTGGAGCATTCTTTCTTGGCAAAAGGTTGGTATCTTGGACCAGTAAAAAGCAAAATTGCACATCCCAATCCATAGCAGAAGTAGAATATGTTGCTGCAGTAGTAAACTGCTCTAATATTGTTTGGTTTAAATAGTTATTGGAAGGCATGAAGGTTGAGATCAAAGAACCAGTTGTTATATTTTTTGATAATACAAGTGCAATAAATATTTCAGAGAATCCAGTAATGCATTCCAAAACCAAGCACATTGCTATAAAATGTCACTTTGTCAGAGAATTGGTGCAGGACAAGGAAATCAGGTTGAAATATATTCATACAAAAGAACAGATTGTAGATATATTCACCAAGCCACTACCTAAGGATGCATTCTTGTATCTAAGAGTTAAGTTAGGGGTCATTCCCCTATCCGAGGCTCACTAAATAAAGTTTTAATGATGCATCAACCAGAGCATATTGAAGATCAGTCAGTTGATGAAGCTTAGTCAAGGAATCATTGCATATGAATTAGTACTCAAGGTACATTTCTATTCACCTGGTATGTGTTGTCTTTGGCATGTGTTGTCAAAGAGGGAGAGTTTGTTGTCATATTTCAAGAAATTTCTTAAGAATTCTAAGAGGGAGAGTTTTCTTGGAGATTTTTTTAGTCAGATAGAGAAGTTTGCTGATAGAGGGAGTTCTCATAGATAAGAATCAGAATGAAGCTAAGGATATGTTCCTTACTCTATATTTTCTGTGAAATTTCATTGTGCTATGACATGTTGTGTTGCCATCAATTCCAAAGAGGGAGATTGTTGGATACAATTGTCTGAAGGAGATTGTTGGATTAATTGTGTGTTGTCTTTGATGTCACACAAATGTCATATCATTTATCATGCTCAGTCAGCCAGCAAAGCAGTTCTTAGTGTTTACCGAGCTCAGTCTGTCAGCAAAGTAGTTCTGTGTGTTTACCGAGCTCAGTCGATCAGCAAAGCAATATTGTGTGTCTACCGAGCTCAGTCAGTCAACAAGCAGTTTTTAGTGTCTACCGAGATCTCTTGATCTCCAAAGGATGTTGCAGAATTCACAGTGTTTACCAAGTTCACTTGGTCACCAAAGGAAATCTTTTCAGGATTAGTGTTTACCGAGCAAGGTCGGCCCAGTAAATATTTTTGTTAATTTGAGGAATAAAGTTTGTTTATTCCAGCCGACTATTGTAATGATTAGTAATGTTTGTAATGATTATTAGTGCTGACTTGACAATCTAAATGGACAATCCGAATGGTATATATAGAAGGTCAAGTTGTCAATTAAAAGTGTGCAAGTGGAAAAGAAGGAAAGTGTGAGTGAATTTTGAAGGATGATTAGATATCCTTGAGGAGTAGCAGAGATATATTTGATCAGGAAGGATCTAGTAAAGTAGAATAGAGATCTATAATCAACAATTTAGTTGCATCATTATTTAGGTCACTTCATTGTTACTTTCTTACCATTGTAGCAGTGATTTCAAAATCTCTTAACAGAGTTGGTTTAACAGCCATTTTGTAAATCCTCTAACAAGGTGACAGTTCTATTGAATTGTTTCAAAGACCTCTTACAAGGCCACTCCTAACAGGGTGATTAAATCCTCTAACAAGGTCACACCTAACAGTGTGTTTTGTAACCTTTAACCAGGTTGGCTCCTAATAGGGCTCACTTAAGAAGAGTGAAAAATAATAACTAGTTACATTGGTGGTTTTTCCCATATTGGGTTTCCACGTTAAATCTGGCATCTCTTGTGTTCATGTTATTTTCTTTATGCATGCATGTTAATCACTGATGAATACTTAAGAATAGTTATAATTAATACTCACTGCAATAACCAAGTTTCAGCATTTCTCTGTATGTTTACCAAGTAATAGCAGCAAATGATTTATTAAGACATCTAAGGGATCTGTGGTAATATTTTTGTGGTTAACTGATTCACCTGCCCCCCCTCTCAATTACTCCATCTATATTTCCAATAGTTATAACCTTATTCTGCAGAAAGGGACAGAAAAAATGTTAACCTTTGGGGTAAGATCTTTCACCCAAGCCTTAGACCAAAAAGGATGGGAAGTGGGGACAAAGACAATAGAGAAACCATTGAGGCAACAAAGAATCTTCTAGAGGAAGTTCAAGATTACATGGGGAAATCACCTGAATTCAGGTTAATGTTTAAAGCATAGAGAAAAATTTGGATAGCCTTGAGAGCATCATTCACATCAGATAAGTTAACCTATTTCTGATCCCACCAGTAACCCATCGTAAACACACCAAAGTACTCTTTACATATATCTATGAAAGGGGTGAAGAAAGGAATACTAAATAAGGGAGCCTCTAGGAGCCAAGTATCTTCCCAGAATTGAATAATTTTACCATTTCCCACTTTCCATCTCATTGTTAAAGAAACAATATTTCCAACTTTGAGAATTTCATTCCATATCTGCGAGCCCTTACGGTCATAAAAGAAAATTAATAAAAGCATTCAAAGAGGGAATTTTGTACAAATAGTTACTTTTCCAAATCATGTTCCTTTCCCTTTTCTCCCCAACAGTTCTCCAAATTTGATTTTCCAATAGAGCCAAGTATTAAAGGTTGTGATATTCCTAATCCCAACACCACCCATCTTTTTAGGTTTATATACATTTTCCCATTTCAGAAGAGGCAAGTGTTTTCTCTCATCAAGTCCCGACCAAATGAATATTTTGTGAACCTTCTCAATCATATCCACAAATTTAGAGGAGATCTTATTGTTGGAGATTTGCCAGAAGGCTAGTACTGATTGTATGTTTGTCATTGATGACAACATATGGAAAGTAGCATGCATGGAAGTCTTATGCATTAAGCCTTCAGTATATGAAGCATGGACATGATGTCAACATGATATCATGGGCGTAGAGGTTAACTGTTAGTACAGACATTTATACAATAGCTTGTGTCTGTAATACCCCAAAATTGGCACCTATTTAATTTCATCAATTTTGGTGCATTATCTCGATTTTACATCACCAAAGTCCTAGTTCCCTAGGCAATTTTCTCTCTCCTACCTGACTTAATTTGACTTGATGTCAATTGCAAAAAACCGTAATTTGCAATAATCAAACACTAAAATTATTTCCTAAGTCTCTTTGACTTTATTAGCTAAATTATCTCTATGATACATTAATTTAGTTGTAAAGTCCTATGTGCTTTAAATTAAATTAAATCAAACCACCCCCTTTGGCTAATACACATAAAAAGGAATTAATTAATTGCTTGTTATTTGAATGGACACCTTTTCTTGAATTAATAATTTGACATATTCGAAAGGTCCTCATGTGGCATTTTCCATTTTTTTAATAAAGTAATTCATGCTTATTTGTCCCAAAAGGGATATGAAGGGTCAGGAGTTTCAAATCAAAAATTCTTCCTCCTCCTCTTGGCTCTTCTATTTATTTGAACCTCTTTTTCTCATTCAAGAGAGCACTTTTTGAGAGCATCTACACTATAGGCATTTTTTAGTCTCATTTGATTCATTGTTTTCAAAGATTTTTTATTGCATTTATTAGATTAATATCTCATTATTAGTATAATCTTTGCATCACATTTTAGACTAAATTTTCTTATTTGTTCTTAGTTTAATATCATATTTGTTTCAAGTTCTTAGATTAAGTTGCATCTCATCTTTATTTTCAAGCTCTTAGATTAATTGCATCCTCATTCTTAGATTGAATTGCACTTCATCTTAGATTAATTTCATCTTGCTCATCTTTATTGCTTATTGGAAATCCTCCATTGTTGAAGTGGTCTCCCAGCTATTGGCTCTCATTCTGAGAGTATTCAAACACCCCATTCACATAGGAGGCAACAGGTCGCCTCACCATGGAATTTGGATTGAGTTCTTCATACTCTCTCCCAAATTCCATCAAGTGAATAATGAACATGTTTTGTTTTGCCTCATTTAGAGGTCACATTCAGTCCCATACATTTTGGCACCCACCATGGGGCAGAAAAGATCAATTTCTGGCCTCATTCTTGATTGGTTTTTCAATTTTAGTGTTGGTTCCAAGCCTTGTACGGTCATGTACAGCCTAAAAAAACTTTTAATATAGTAATGGATGGATAGAATGATAAATCTTATTTCTCATTCTTTTTGTTTGGTTCATTTTTATAAAGAAATTAATAATTTATGATCATTTTGGTGAAAGTGGGTATTTGCAGATTTGAGATTCTCTGAATACAGTCAGATTGAAACATCTAGTATGGAAAAATTATGAAGAATAAAGATCTCTAATAATATTAATTGGAGAGATACATGAATTAGATTTCATTTCCTTTTAATTTGAGTCATTTTTATGTATAGTTGTGAAATTTATGGGCATTTGAGTGAAAACTGGTTTTTAACAATCTGCATTGGAGTTGCAGGCAATGATTTGCTCTTAGAAAATGATTTATGAATGAGAAAAATAAATGGCTTACATATTTGGAAACTAGATTCATTAATAGTTAATGTAAAATTATTTTGGTTTCATTTTGATTCTTTTTGAAAAAGATATGTGATTCCCTAGGCAGGGTTTGGTGTTTTAAATCTGATTTATGACAGAAAAATTGCAATCTGAAAAGGTTATTGGTTGAGGAACCAAATGGAATCATAAGACCTTGTAATTTTGGAAAATGGTAGTTCTTGATGTTGGCTAAAAACTTAATTATTTTTAGAAATTTTAATATTGTGATTTTATGGGTCAAATAAATCAATCTTTAAAGACTATCTTGAAGACAACAATGTTACATATCTTACGGTTTGCCATTGATTTGTCTTGATTCTGTACTTTTGGATGTGTGCTAAATGCTGAATTGCAGATCTTTGGACCTAAGGTGAGTTCTTAAAATCTCTATAACACTTGGTTTGGGCATAAAATTAATCTCTCATGTGTTTGGCTTGAGTGTTACACGCTTTCATAAAACATATTTTTTATGCTCTTAATGGGAAATAAACGAACATAGATTTTCTTTCATAGAAGTTTGTGTTTAAGTGCATGCTTGTCTTTTAAACATTAAATAATTCTTGGTTCCAAT
This sequence comes from Chamaecyparis obtusa, assembly GCA_027943335.1. Classification (NCBI taxonomy): domain Eukaryota; kingdom Viridiplantae; phylum Streptophyta; class Pinopsida; order Cupressales; family Cupressaceae; genus Chamaecyparis; species Chamaecyparis obtusa. The sequence continues at coordinate 60,209 of BSBK01009094.1, forward strand.
ATCAAAAAAATCTCATTGAGTAATCTAGGGCATGGATTCATTCCTTTTTTAACATGAAGAGTTAAATGCACCACTTTATGGACTCACTTCATGTTTACTTGGAAAGTTAAATATTCCATGATTCAAACCCTCTTGCACTTATGAGTAGTATTGATTAGCAGTCTTAGATTACTTGTGATTGATCTAGATTTCTATCTTGAGTTATTGGACTCGCTAATCTGTCGGCCCCTTGTTCCACCCTGTGGTTGTAATCTCAGCGCCACGTTAAAGGGGAGGGGTCTATAGGAAAGAAGCGTTAATTGTTCCACTAGGCAACCCTTTTGTGCTTTTTGGAACTCACTTATTTTCTAAGGTGTGGACTCACTTTGAGTTTGTGTGAGGAGTGAAATGCACCACTTTGTGGACTCACCTCACATTTACTTGAAGGGTTAAATGCACCACCTTTAGTGCTTTCCAATACTTTTGGTAGAGAATTACTTACTTTTTCATTTCTAGAAGGCCTGCTTGAGGATTTCATCACCTCAAGGGATGACCTTAACTCCCGTGTTTCGATGGAGTATAAATATCAGGAGGTGAATCCAAAGACACCTCTCTTGGGAATGAATTAGATTTCACTCTTGGCTAAGCCTCAAAGAACTTTATACCTTTGAGAAGTGAAGGAGGAGATTTGGGTTACCGTCTCCCCCCGATTGTGTGATTTTGAATTCTTCTTATCTACAGATTTGGGCCTCATGTACCTTGCATATATCGAGGACTCCCTTTAGAAGAGCTATGTATAGCCTTGTAGACAACTTGCTAGGATGTTGTTGTGTTTTAAGTGCCTGCGAAAACATTCTCAAGAACATACACAAGTAGAGTCCTTAGGGAGTAGAAATACTAAGTCACTATTCTTGTTCATGTGCAAGGTTGCTTTGTCCCTTGCCCATTGCTTGAAGACTATTTTCTTGAACTCCTTGATTGCTATCTTATGTGCTTGATCAATGACATAAATCTGATCTACCTTTTTGTCTGTAATCTATTTTACTATTTTTCTGTCGTTCACCGTCAGAAACTAGTTGTCTTGAGTTAGGAATCGATCGATCTTTGCTTTGAATCGTATTGTCTCTCATTAGTCTACCTTATCTCATTGTACTCTTGTACCTTGTGTTGCGATTGTCTTATCTTAGCTTTTCTAGCCATCTTTTTTTGACAATTCATACTAGGTTCATCTTGCATCTTGGCTGTTCTACCCATTTATCTCCTTTTCGTTATCTTAGAGATAGAGTCTAGCTTTATCCTAAATCTTTGCTCGTTACATCTTCGTCTATGATTGTCACGACTCAAAGTGGCTAGACTTATCCCATTCAGAATGCTGATCAAGATCAAAGTAAACCTCGTAATCGAGACATAGGTCATCCTAAATTTGTTATGAAAGCTAAACTTTGTGAGAGATCCTCACATTCCTCCTCGTTCCAAGAGTATTACAATCCATTGTTTTAGATACAGTCTGACTTATTATTTCAAGAATATTATAATCCATTATTTGAAGACCAGCAAGACTCTGAAGGGTCACTTTCTAAAATTGAACCTATTTATTCTTTTGAACCTATCGACTCTTTCACAATCTCTCAGAATGCTACCAACAATATGGGAGATCCATTCCACTTCCCAAGGGGAGGTAAATTCACCAAAATTCATGAGCAATCTCAGAATGACCAAGGTCATGGTCAGTCTCGAAATGATAAGATTTATGATCAATCCCACAATATTCAATATTCGGTCAACATCCAGGACCTTTGCAATTTGAAACAACGACAAGGGGAGCCTCTCCTAACATTTCTCTAGAGATGGAGACAACTATACACAAAGTATCCGCATGAATTACCTGAGTCTGGAAAGCTTGATATGTTCTTGGACAATCTTGTCCCAAATTTTGGATACCAAGTACGATTACAAGGTCCCCTCACTTTTGACAATATGATTAGGTGGGCTGTGAGGATAGAAGCATTTATGGTCAAGAAGGGAGAATTGACTTTGAACAAAGACAACAAGCAAGGACCTTCTCCCTCAAACAAGGATAAGGATAAGATTGTCAACAAAAACATAGATGTTATGAATGACAGGGTTGTTGACAATGTGATGCCAAAACCCTCAAACTCTGTCTTTAATCTTAGCTCTAGCATGCAAATAGTCAATGCCACTGAGAAGGCTACAACAGAAGCTCAACTACCTTCCAAATTTACTAGAAAAAAACCTTGGATCTCTCACTTTGACATGATCATTTCTCCAGGGAGCGAGGATACTCCTAAACCCAAAACTTCCTTTGTCTTGCGAGGCCCTGCACCTCCCTCGTATAACTACACACAATCTCTAGCTTGTGCGAATGCTATCCCTTGATCTCATGTAAAGATCATTCTCCAAGGTCCTGAGCCTTCGAATTTCAGACCAAAACTATCTATGGATAAAGCCCTCACCAAGGCAAATGTCCCCAAAGATCTCAATCTCGACCAGTTTCAATCTATGGTGGTTCATTTGACCTCACCTCATTATTTATCATTCTCTGAGGAAGATAATCACTTGCTGAGCCACCTGCATAATGCTCTCCTGCACATTGAAGTTATGATAGGCCCCAAGAGTACCCCCCACATCCTCATTGACAATAGTGCTAGCCTAAATACTTGCTCTACTAAGATGCTTACCCAAGCAATAGATAGTTTAGTTCCCGCCAATAGAGAATCCACTGAGTTCTATGATGCCAAGCTAAAAGAAATAGAAAAGACCTTGAAGATCAAAGATATTGGCATGGGGGAATATCAGATTGAGTCTGTCTTGTCATTGACAACTCTCCCTCCATCTCCACATTCCTATGAGGAACCTTCTAAAGATGGATTTGGTATTAGCTATCAGAGCTATGTGCTTGACCAACCTAGCTGCAGCTTGCACTCACATGCAGATTTAGATGATAAAGAAACACAGATTCAGCTTATGACATATGAAAGACCTTTGAATGATCAAAATTTTGATTCAGACTACCAGAAAGAGTCTTATCTACCTTCTCAAGTTCTTCAAGAACATGATCTTGGTCCTCACTAGGAGGATTTTATACACTCTACTGAATAGATTTCTACTACTGCAACCACTACTAAATATGTCATTGCCTCTAATGGCACACATACTGATCGGGAGCAACTGTTGGATGCTTCCCTTATCTTGGGTATGCCTCAAGGTATGCCTATTCTAGATTTTTCCACCACTTCTGCTATTGAATAGACTCCTACTGCTGCCAACTCCAATGGCACACATACTGATTGGGAGCAACTGTTGGATGCTTCCCTCCTCTTGGGTATGCCTCAAGGTATGCCTATTCCATATTAATCTGCTACTTCTACTACTGAACAAGATCCTGCTATTGAAGAAACATTTCCTTTGACAGATGATAGTGATGAAGAAAATCTACCTCCGACTATGTCTCTAGCTGAATGGGACTCCATATCAGATGCTACTACAGAAATACCAGTTGATGCTATGCACTTATATGCTAGTCTTAACAACTCAAAAAGAGGAGAAAGTTATGATCCTCCAAATCAAGCTATTGATGACGATCCTTTCCACCCTCCTGTGGAGATCATTCCTATGGCTCCTAGGCCATCTGCTCCAAGTTATACTTCTACTGCTCTAGCAAATCATGGGTATGTAAGACCCCATTTTGTTACAGCTTCATGGAATATTGGAAGATCCAAAATTGAAATGGTTCCTATTCATGCACTCTTACCACCTGAAAGGGGACCTGACTCTTGGAATAGACCATCTTGGTTAGGCTCACATAATATTCCTCCAAACTTATTTGACTCTTCTAGGATGACTCACAATCGACAACGCTCTATGGAAGATTACTTTCTTGATCTATCTAATGCATTCATGAATGATGAGGATGATATTGATATATTTGCACTTGACCCCATCCCATTGACTTTTCTTCCCCCTTCATCTCCTAGAAAAGTGGATCATCCACTTCCATCTCCATCTCTCCACGTAAACCAGTCATATAAGCCTTTTTCATCCACAATTCCTGAATCTTTTGGAAGTAACTTGGATGTACAACATAAAAGAAAAAATAATAAGAATCCACTTATATCTCAAGGTCACCATGTCCCATCTAATCAACATGTGACTTCAAAGAAAGAAAAAAAGCAATACAGGTGTTGAAAAGACCACAAAGGTCCTCAAAGAGAAGAAGATAGTCAAAAGCTAGAAAATAAATAAAAAATGGATCTCAAAATCCATCTTACAGGTGTTGTCATCAAAAGCACCTCAAAGTAGAGAAGAAAAATTTCAAAAGCTATGTGGATTCCAAAAAAAGGAAAATCAAAGTTTCCATTCGAGCTTCCAAAATTCTCATGCTTCCCTCCATTCCATTTCCCTTGCCTCTCATACTTTACCCTCTTCACTCCATCTTGCCTTGTCCCAAAGTGCATATCAGTATCTCCTTATTGCTAATGGCATGACTAAGAGAAATCTAGAATGTACTCTCCCTAAGCGTTTAGAGCGTGGGAAATCTGACAAAGAGTTAAGGTGTGTCCATGAGGATATTTGTGGGTCTCACTTAAGTGATATTTCCTTGGCTATGGATCTCTTGACTATTGCACACTACTGGTTGGCTCTCCTATTACTGCTACAACATCTGGTTCTGATTCTGCAACTTCTTAGCTAGCTACTACTACAAATGACTATGTTTCTAGAGATCACCACTGAAGGAGAGAAACTCAAAGAGCCCATCAACACTCTTCATCTGAAGAAGTTCTAAAATTGACATTCTCTATGTGCTCATGTACATACTTATTGGTCCTGAAAAAATCCTAAAAATGGTATATTGCAAAAATCCTAAAAATTGCAAAATGTCCTGAAAAAATAATCATCTTAGTGAAAACCTGGCAAACAGGCACTTTGATGTATCTATTATCCTGGTGAAAACCTGGTAAATAGGCACCTTGATAATACTAAAAAAAATAGAAAATGAAAAAATGAAAAAAAAAAATACAAAAAAATGAAATATTAAAAATAATACAAAAAAATCAAAAGATCAAAAATACAAAAAAAATGAAAAAGAGAAAAATGTGCCATTGATGAAAACCTGGTAAACAGGTGTCATGGTAGCAAAAATAGAATCTCTGCCAAGATGGTGAAAACCTAGTAAATAGGCACCTCTTGTTTTCCTGAAGTAGCATCTTCTCTCGGTGTCGCTTGGCTCTTAGTTTCTTGTTTTAGTTTGCTTTCCAGCTTTAGTTTGCTTCCTTTGTTTTCTACTTTAGTTTTCTAGCTCATGCCTTGCTTTCAGTGTCTTCAAGATTTTGCTCGACTCTTCATAGATTGGAACTGGTTCACACTTGGGGGCATCTATCTGGTCTAGGGGGCATTGTCCTATCACTTTTGGAAACTCTTTTTGAGCATCGGTCACCAGTGGTTCTCACTGTGTCTGCCTGCTGATGCCTAGCTACTTTTGAGATTTCTCTCCTTGAGAGTCTCTTGTGTATCAGTCACCAGTGGTTCCCACTGTGCCTGCCTACTGATACCTAGCTTTCTTTCAATCTCTCTTCTTCTTGATTTCTCCCTTACATTAGTCACCAGTGGTTCTCACTATGTCTACCTGCTGATGTTTCGCTAGTATCTATGAGATTTCTCGCTTTGAGGATCTCTCTCATATCGGTCACCAGTGGCTCTCACTGTGTTTGCCTGCTGATACTTCATTAGGTTCCTGATATTTTCTTGATACTTTATCTCTTATGATAGTCACCAGTGGCTCTCACTATGTCTACCTGCTAATGTTTTGCTAGTATCTATGAGATTTCTTGCTTTGAGGATCTCTCTCATATCAGTCACTAGTGGTTCTCACTATGTCTGCCTGCTGATGTTTTGCTAGCATCTATGATATTTCTCACTTTGAGGATCTCTCTTGTATCGGTCACCAGTGGCTCTCACTATGTTTGCCTGCTGATACTTTGTTAGCTTCCTGATATTTACTTGAGACTTTGTCTCTTACGATGGTCACCAATGATTTTCACTATGTCTGCCTGCTGTCGCTATCTTGTTGAGACTTCGAATGTTGTATGTTTTTGAATCGACTTCAATTCACTTGAACACAAACATAAACTGAGACTAAAACTCTTTGTGTGTTCCTATGTAGTGTACTAAGCTTTTCTCTTTCTTGTTTGTTTGCTTTATCATTTCTCCTCGAGTGAATTTAAGATGTCTTTCTTGACTGAGAAATGCAACGACTGGGGGCATGATCTTTTCTTTATTTTCTACTTGCTGGTTTAGTTCCAATGATCCAAGAAATCTACATAAGAGGGGTGTCCGTCTGTAAGAGCCTTCATCTCATATTGGATGGCCATGCATACCTTGACTCATTTTATATGGACGCCTTGGTGAGGTTGGTTCTTCTCCTTGTTTCTTTTGAGTGACTTCTTTTGCTACATTTGGAATTGCTAACACTCATCTTGCTAAGTGAATGTAGGGGTCACTACGAGCACTCTTTGGAAAAAGAAAGATCTTCGCGTGTTTGGTGTGTTTGTTTGCAAGAGACATTCAGGTCATTCTAGCAAATGTGCTTTGATGCTTATGTTAACTTTCTAAATTAAAAGGAATAGGTGTTCAGGTCATTCTGGCTTCTTGTGCCTTAATGCTTACACCTCATTCCAACAAATTTAAGACTTATGTCATATTCATATTCTCATGTTGGGGAGAATTGTATGGCATCTTGTGATTGTCTCGTGCTTAAATGAACTCAATGATGATAAATATGATGAGTCTAACAGCCAAGTCTGGAGGATTGCATTTGTTCATCCTAGGCCTACATTTAGACTTGCATCTTTCATTCTAGGCTTGCATTTGGAGTGCTTTCTTATTGCTCTCTTGATTGCTTTCTTCTAGATTTTCTTATCAAAGGTTCTCATCTTTTTTCCTAGTCTCATCTTGGCTGCATCCTTTTTCAAGATCAAAATCAAAATCTGACATCTCTAAGTGGCTCAAAATCGCGTTTTAAATATTGGACTCCTTCTAGATCGGATGCTTGTGCACTCAGCCTTTTGGTGTCATCTTCATGCCAGATCCTCATCTTTGCATCATGTTCTCAAATATTTTCTTCTTTTCATCAAGTCAACCCTAGTCAAAATTTGGTCAACCATGGTCAAACTTGGTCAACAAGACCTCTGCTTTGCTCTGATTCACTTTTACAACTTCACGACTCTAGTCTGAATGCTTTTGCTCTGCAATCTCTTGTTGTTTATCATCCTTCTGACATGTCATCTTTCAATTTCTCTCTTGAGGGGGCAGGCTGATTACATCATTTGAATCTTTTCGAATCTATTCTTGAATCAGTCTGATTTGAATCATCAGTCCTCATTGCTAAGGGCATCTTCATGCCTTGTATCTTGTCATCTGGAAATCTATCTCTTAGGTATCTGAGCAATCTAACTCAGATCCTCAAGGATCATTCTTTGTTCTGGAGATGGTTCTTGAAATCTATTGGGTATTGGGGCAATCTAACTTTGATTCCTGGGAGTCAATCTTCGTTCTGGAGATGACTCTCAAAATCTCTTTTAGACCGTTATCTGGGCAATCTAACCTGGGTCTCAGAGGGCTAAGCTTCGTATTGGGGCAATCTAACCCTGATTCTGGAGACAGTCCTAATCTACATCTAAATCTCACTCTAGGGCATTTGGGCAATCTAATCCTGATTCTCATCTCTCTCAAGAACCGTTGTCTTCACAATCTAACTTAGACTTTGTAAAATTCATGCTTTGACCTGCTTTGATCTGTCACTTCAGACTATTCTTTGAATCAATGCACTGCTCGCACATCAATTCAAAGAGGGGCAAATGTAATACCCCAAAATTGGCACCTATTTAATTTCATCAATTTTGGTGCATTATCTCGATTTTACATCACCAAAGTCCTAGTTCCCTAGGCAATTTTCTCTCTCCTACCTGACTTAATTTGACTTGATGTCAATTGCAAAAAACCGTAATTTGCAATAATCAAACACTAAAATTAATTCCTAAGTCTCTTTGACTTTATTAGCTAAATTATCTCTATGATACATTAATTTAATTGTAAAGTCCTATGTGCTTTAAATTAAATTAAATCAAAACACCCCCTTTGGCTAATACACATAAAAAGGAATTAATTAATTGCTTGTTATTTGAATGGACACTTTTTCTTGAATTAATAATTTGAGATATTTGAAAGGTCCTCATGTGGCATTTTCCATTCTTTTAATAAAGTAATTCATGCTTATTTGTCCCAAAAGGGATATGAAGGGTCAAGAGTTTCGAATCAAGAAACTCTTTCTCCTCCTCTTGGCTCTTCTATTTATTTGAACCTCTTTTTCTCATTCAAGAGAGCAATTTTTGAGAGCATCTACACTATAGGAATTTTTTAGTCTCATTTGATTCATTGTTTTCAAAGCTTTTTTTATTGCATTTATTAGATTAATATCTCATTATTAGTATAATCTTTGCATCACATTTTAGACTAAATTTGCTTATTTGTTCTTAGTTTAATATCATATTTGTTTCAAGTTCTTAGATTAAGTTGCATCTCATCTTTATTTTCAAGCTCTTAGATTAATTGCATCCTCATTCTTAGATTGAATTGCACTTCATCTTAGATTAATTTCATCTTGCTCATCTTTATTGCTTCTTGGAAATCCTCCATTGTTGTATTGGTCTCCTGGCTGTTGGCTCTCGTTCTGAGATTATTCAAACACCACATTCACATAGGAGGCAACAGGTCACCTCACCATGGAATTTGGATTGAGTTCTTCATACTCTCTCCCGAATTCCATCAAGTGAATAATGACCATGTTGTGTTGTGCCTGATTTAGAGGTCACATTCAGTCACATATAGTGTAAGCAGTGTTCCTGACAAAGTAACAGATAGTGTTCTGTGTATGGTTGTTCATACAGTTATCATGGAACCTTGCGCGCTTGGATATATGTTGAAGAGATGTTAGTGATGTTTTCGTTATGGTTGCATAGTCAAATAATTAGTATAAGTGAAGTTATGTAGTCACTATTCGTCAGTAGCAGTTTCTTATGTTTTTTCAGAAGAGCCGACATAGATTTTATTGGTTCTAGACTTGCACCTATCCTATGGGTATGCACCCTTGGATTTAAGCTTAGAGAAGAGTTGTTGATGTTAGGTTAAGAGTGCATGAAGTAATTTAGCTTGAGGAGAAAGATCCAATTGTTTTGGTAGAGCCGACAGTGTGTAGCATGCGTCTACAATTATCTTATTGGATAGGTCCCAGATTATGTTGCGTGCATAGTAGAGCTGACAGAATTTTTATCAAAGTTTGTTATGGTTTCTCTAATATAATTTAAAAGTGGTTCTAATAGGCCAACTTGATTATATCATTGCTCGAGGAAAGATATTTATAGGCATTTATTTGTTACTGCTTGAGTGTGGTTCATAGTTGATTAAGTAGAGTGGAGAAGAGTGTGTGAAGTATTGATCCATCAAAAGAAGGTCAATGTGACCAAGTAAAGTATTTGTGGTATACATTGGAACTAATCCAAATAGCAGGTCAAAGTGCAGTTCACCAAGATCCAGATATAGTGTGTATTTGTTAAACAAAAGGTTGTAGCCTTCACCCCTTTGAGCAGTGTGCTCTTTGACAGTGCATCCTCTCCCCTAATAGGGATAATTGTAAAAGACTCCTAATAGGGTCTAACCCTTGACCAGGCCTACTATACTAAACATATTATAAAGCAACTCCTAACATGGTTAAGGATCTTCTAACAAGGATCATAATACAATAGTGTAGAATATTAGTCGGTGTCAATTCCCACTGGGGTTTTTACCTATTTGGGTTTCCCCGTAACCAAAATATTGGTGTTGTGTTCATATGTTCTTTCATTTTGTTTATGCTTTATGTTTAAGTATACTTAATTGGATAAAGAATTGAATCTTGTAGATAACTAATTCATGCCCCCCCACCCTCTTAGTTATCTTTTGGGACTCTTCCTAACAATTGGTATCAGAGCCAAGTACCTCAGAGAGAAATTTTAATAGCTTGAGGTTGATCAGATGCCATACTTCAAAAAATAAAGTCCTAATTTCAATGGAGAGAATTATCTTGATTGGAAGAACAAGATGGTGACTCATTTGCAGTGTATTGGTTTTGAAGTTTTTGATGTAACTATCAAAGCAGCCAAGATCCCTACCCTAGAAAACCTTGAAAAGGATGATGCTACTAAAAGGCAAAAGGAATTGTTTCATCATAATGCTATTTCTAAAGAAGCACTTATCAGCACCCTATCTGATGGTGAATTTTCAAAAATAAAAAAGGTAGATACAACCCACAAAATATGGAAGCACCTAGAAGATATATTTGAAGGAGACTAACAAGAAAAAGATGTGTGCAAAAAGACATGGAAGAAAAGATACAATGTATTAGAGATGCTTCCTGAGGAAAATATCAAAGCTTACAATCAAAGGATAAATGAAGCAGTTGCTAGAATTAGAAACAATGGTGGAGAGATTTCAGAGGAGGACATTATGGACAAGTTAATGACTACCCTCACTCCTGAATATGAAAGAAAGATCAACATCCTTGATGAGACCATGAAACTTACATCTAATTTCAAGAGAGAAACCTTGATCATCAAAATCTTAGCTTTTGAGATTTCAAGATTGAATACAAAACTAAAGAGTGAGATAGCCTTCAAAGCAACAGTTCATGGTTAGAAATCTGCAAACACTTCTGGTAATTTTGAAAATGATGATGAAGAGAAAACTTTAGATGATTTCATTTCTATGATTGCCAAAAGAGAAAAGAAAGGAAAAGGAAAATATGAAGGTCAATTACAATTTAAGTGCTTTTCATGTAATAAGATAGGTCACTTTTCATCTAAGTGTCCTACTAGAGCTAGAAAGTTCAAAAAGGATTACAAGCCCAAGTATTCTAAGGAATGCTACTATGTCAGAGATGGAGTTTTAGATGATGAATCAGGTGAAGAAGAAATTGGATTCATTATTATTATAGACAAGATGAATAATAAGACAAATCATAAAGATGATAAAAAGGAACAAGAGCTAGCATTGATTTCACAAGCTGGTATAAGGACAGACTAGATTATAGATAGTGGTTGTTCACATCAGATGACAGGTGACAAAGATATAATTTTTCATTTGGAAAAATACAATGGTGGTATGGTTAGATTTGGAAACAAAACTCCTAAACCAATAGTTGGGAGAGGAGCCATCACCTTGGATTGAAAGAATAGTACTGGTGATGTTCTTTAGGTTGATGGTTTGAAACATAACATTCTCAGTGTTGGACAGTTACTTGGAAAATGCTATCATTTGGAGTTCAAAGATGACAAATGCATCATTAACAACAAGGATGGTGTTATGATTGCAGCAAGCTCAAAGAAAAGAGGTAACATTTTCTAACTCAATTCAGAAGCGAGTTGTTTTGTTGCTAAAGTTGATGACAGTTGGTTGTGGCATAAAAGACTATGTCATATCAATTTTGATAACATAGTTAAGATAAGAAATGTAAAGGCAGTAAGAGATCTACCTAGCATAACAAAGCTAGTTGATACTATATGCAGGAAATGTGTAATGGGAAAGCATGTGATAAATTCATTTAGGAGAAAGCACAATTCAATAGAGAACAAGTTGGATCTGACCCATACAGACCTATGTGGTCCAACTCAAACAAGATCATACTATGGTGAAAGGTATTTCATTTTGTTTGTTGATGATTATACTAGAATGATGTGGGTTGCATTCTTGAAAGATAAGTCAAAAGCATTTGAGAAGTTCAAAATATTCAAAGATAAGGTTGAGAATGAATCCAGACTAAAGATAAAATGTTTGAGATTAGATAGAGGAGGAGAATTCACCTCTGACAGATTCTATGAGTACTGCGAAGAACATGGCATAAAGAGATAGTTAAGTTCCCCTAGAACCCCTCAATAGAATGGAATTGCAGAAAGAAGGAATAGGATCATCCTTGATACAACACGCACCATCATGATTGAAGGAAAAGTTGCACACACCTATTGGAGAGATGTGGTCAATACAATAGTCTACACCATCAATAGAATTTAATTGAGGCCAGGTGCTAACAAAAAACTATATGAGATATGGTTTGGTAATGTTCCCATAGTAATATAATTCAAAATATTTGAAAGAAAGTGCTACATCAAGAGGGTTGAAGCAATTGGCAAGTTTGATGCAAGAAGTGATGAAGGTATTTTTATTGGTTACTCTACTAAAAGTAAAGCTTATAGATGTTTCAATTTAAGATTGAAAAATATCATTGAAAGTGCTCATGTTAAGATTGATGAAAAATTTATGGTTCAAGAAATATATCATGATTACTCACCCATGATTGAAGAAGAACCCAGACCCTCCACTAGTGAGAGATTTATTGAAGAAATGTTTGATAGTAGTGATGTGTTATTCAATGACCCTAAAATAAGTGAAGAAGAAAATCCTAAGGCTAATGAGTCAGCATCACCTAAAGTTCCAAATTTTACATCTAGAAATCATTCCAAGAAAGACATCATTGGAGATCAGAGTAGAAAAGTCTTAACAAGATCCCAAGCAAAGAACTTAGCTAGCAGCAAAGTGGTATGTTTACTATCTCAGATTGAACCTTTAAGTGTTGAAGATGCATGTAATGATTTAGATTGGAATTTTCCTATGAAAGAAGAAAATGATCAAATTGTTAAGAATGACACTTGGGAACTGGTCCCAAGACCTAGTGATAAAAATGTGATTGGAACAAAGTGGATATTCAGAAATAAGATGAATGAAGATGGTATAGTAGTAAGAAACAAGGCAAGATTAGTATGTAAGGGATATGTGCAAGGAGAAGGCATTGATTATTCAGACACATTTGAACCTGTGAGCAGATTAGAAGCTATTAAGTTGTTTCTAGCTTATGCTATAGTCAAAAAATTCAAACTATATTAGATGGATGTCAAGTCAGCGTTCCTAAATGGAGATTTGGAAGAAGAAGTATACATTGAACAGCCAAAAGGATTCACCTTATCAAACATACCTGATATGGTATGCAGATTGAAGAAGGCTCTCTATGGACTTAAGCAAGCCCCTAGAGCATGGTATGAGAGACTAGATGGATATTTAACAAAGATTGGATTCAAGAAAGGAGCATCAAATTGTAATCTATTCATTAGAGACACATCTGAAGGTCTACTACTTGTAGCTATATTTGTTGATGATATTATCTTTGGAGGAAATGACAAACTAAGTGCAAAATTTTCCAAAGAAATGCAGAATGAGTTTGAGATGAGTATGATTGATCCTATCAAATACTTTTTGGGACTAAATGTGTAGTAGATAGAAAAAGGAATTTTTATTAATCAGTCCAAATATGTGAAAGAGATACTGAAGAAATTCAAGATGGATGATTGTAAGCCAGTAGGAACACCTATGATCACTAGATACAAGCTTACAAAAGAAGATTACTCACCAGTTGTAGATATAACATTGTATAAGTCTATGATCGGTAAACTCACATATCTTACTCAGACTAGACCTGACATTTCCAATCCAGTTGGCATAGTTGGAAGATTTTCAACTAAACCTAAGAAAAATCACCTCATGGTAGTAAAGAGAATATTCACATACTTGTAGGGCACTATAGATTATGGTCTATGGTATCCTAATTAAAAAAATGTTGAGCTTCATGTATACACTAATGCTGATTAGGCATGATGTGTAGATGATAGAAAGATTACATTGGGTGGAGAAGTGTTTCTTGGTGATAGGGTTGTCACCTAGACAAGAAAGAAACAAAATTGTATTTTTCAGTCAACAATAGAAGCGGAGTATGTTGCAGCAGCCTTGCATTGTTCTACAATTGTTTGGATCAAGCAGATGAAAAAGGATTTTGGAATTCAGATTGATTATCCTATTGTTATTCACTATGATAATACTAGCACTATCAATATGTCAAATAACCCTGTGATGCATGCAAAAACAAAGCACATTGAGATCAAGTATCACTTCCTAAGAGAGAAAGTGACAAAGATAGAAGTCAAGTTGGACTATGTGAGTACTAAATATTAGTTGGCAGATATATTTACAAAGCCCTTACCTAAGGATAATTTTGATAATCTAAGGGAGAATTTGGGAGTAATTTCCTTCCCCGATTCTACTTAGAAGGAAGAAGGAAAGGCATCGGTCCTTAGGAATTGATGGAAGGTTGACTACTCTACCTCAGGAGTAGTACTGGTGCTTAAAATAAATGGTGCCCTTTGCCATTGATGTCAAAGGGGGAGTAATATATAGAGTCATGAAAAATAGAAGTAAAAAAAGAGGAGCAATATACTAAGGGGGAGCAACATTCAGTTATGACAGCAGTTTAGTTGAGGAAATGGAGAATGTTATAAAAGAAATGTTCATTTGGATTGGTGGTGGTTTTTTATTCCACATGTTGTCATCAATGCCAAAGGGGGAGATTGTTGGAGATTTGCTAGTAGGCCAGTACTGACTATATGTTTTTCATTGATGACAACATATGGAAAGTAGCATGTGTGGAAGTCTTATGTAGTAAGCCTTTAGTATATGAAGCATGGACATGATATTAGCATGATATCATGGGTCTAGAGGTTAACTATTAGTACAGATAGTTATACAACATCTTGTGTTAGCAGTGTTCCTGACAGAGTAATAGACAGTGTTCTATGTATGGTTGTCTGTATAGTTATCATGGAGCCTTGTGTGCTTGGATATATGTTGAAGACATGTTAGTGATGTTTTAGTTATGACACATAGTCTGATAATCAGTATAAGTGAAGTTATGCATTCACTATTCACTAGTAAAAGTTTCCTGTGTTTATTCAGAAGAGCCAACAGAGATTTTATTGGTTCTAAAGTTGCACCTATGCTAAGGGTATCCACCCTTGGATATAAGCTTAGATGAGAGTTATTGATGTTCGATTAAGAGAGCATGAAGTAATTCAGCTTGAGGAGAAAGATCCAGTTGTTTTGGTAGAGCTGACAGTGTGTAGTGTGTGTCTACAGTTATCTTATTGGACATGTCCTAGATTATGTTGCATGCATAGTAGAGCTGATAGAATGTTTATCAAATTTTGTTATGGTTTCTCTAATATGATTTCAAGGTGGTTCTAACAAACTGACTTGATTATATCATTTAGAGGAAAGATATTTATAGGTAGTCATTTGTGATTTCTTGAGTGTGGTTCATAGTTGATTAAGTAGAGCAGACTAGATTGTGTGAAGTGTTGAGCCATCAGAAGAAGGTCAATGTGACCAAGTAAAGTATTTGTGCTATACATTAGAACTGATCCAGAGGGTAGGTCAAAGCACAGTTCACCAAGATCCAGATATAGTGTGTATCTGTTAAATAGAAAGTTGTAGCCTTCACCCCTTTGAGCAGTGTGCTCTCGGACAGTGCATCCTCTCCCCTAACAAGGACGATTGTAAAAGACTCCTAATAGGGTCTGACCCTTGACTAGGTCTATTGTACTAAATATATTGTAAAGAAACTCCTAACAGGGTTAAGGATCTTCTAACAAGGATCATAATATGCTAGTGTAGAATATTAGTGGGTGTCAATTCACACCAGGGGTTTTACCTATTTAGGTTTCCCTATAACCAAATTATTGGTGTTGTGTTCATGTGTTCTTTCATTTTTTTTATGCTTTATGTTTAAGTATACTTAATTGGATAAAGAATTGAATCTTGTAAATAATTGATTCACCCGCCCCCCCCCCCCCCCCCCCTCCTCTCAGTTATCTCTTGGGACTATTCCTAACACTTATAGAGACTTAAAAAATAGATAGGAAGATTATGAAGAGAGGACTTCAATAACTTAATTTTACTTGCTTGGCTTAGTGATGCAGGAGCATCCTAGGATTCTTGGAAATCTTGTATCAACCAAAAATATGTTTGTTTTGGAAGTCAGATTAGTAGTTTTGAACTTAGTTGGTGGATTATTTCCTCGGTTTTGGAGTTTGGTTGCTCAATTTCTGTGGTTACTAGGGAGATCAGTCTCTATAGGATGCTCGATAACTAAAGGTGTCAATTTCTTTCAGTACTTGGCGATGACTATGTTTCTCGATGATGCTTGGTGTGGTCAGTTCTGTGGTGCTTAGTGTTCTTGCAAACCGACTTGGTTATTTGGATGAATCGGCTTGGCTGATTGGTGCATTTAATTTGGGTCACATTCCTTGAGTTATGGATTGATGGTTGGACATGTGGGGACCTAGATTTTGTGTGTTTCATTCTTCTATATGGATCTATTGACCATTTGAGGTCATCTTGGAGAATGTAATTTATTGTAAGGTTATTTTGTAAGTCGATTGATGTTCTCGCATTTAATAATTGTTCATGTGAGTTAATTATTTCATCTAGCCGACTTATGGCTGAGGATGAGTATTTATAGGATGGTTGGGTAGTTGTTTAGGGGCATAAGATTAGGATCATAAGGAATAGGGAGTTAGTAGCTGGGTAAAAGCATAATAAGCTGTCACCCTTTTACAAGGGAAGAGGCTAACAAAATCAAACCTATTCAACTTCAATAGTATAAAAATGACATTTATGTTTAGAATTTGAAGATGATGTAAACTAATTAAATGTGGAAAAAATTGATGAAGTTTATGCTTAATATTTTTAATATTTTTTTTGAATAAGAATTGATATGTTTTTTTAATTTTTAAAGATGATTTTTCAGCTACTGGAAAATGCTGAAAATTAGGGGTCTAGTTCCCACTAAAAAATTATATGTAAATAACCATATTTTCCCCTAATATCAAAATATGTCATAGATGACATATATATGTAGTGCATAAAGAAATAAAAATTGGTTTGTGACCTATATTTTCTCTTTAATAACAATTCAAATTCCTAATCACTCAAATCGACAGTTTTCATCTCGCAACATTTTTTTCATAACAAATCTATCCCAATAAAAAAAAGAAATATATATTCTTGAAGAGGACTCTCTCCTCTAGTGCACCATGTGTTTTTCAAATTTATTTAATATGATTTACTATTTTTTTCTTCCTCCAGATCAACATCTCTTTGACTGTTAAAATACCTACTTGTAATATTTTTTAATTACAATAAACTGTCTAATTAAAACACTATAAAATCTATATGAGGATATTCTTGACTCTGATCTCTACAAAAGGGTATTTTTTAATTTTAAAAAATGTCATTAAAAATATTAGGAGTTATTGAAATGCCACTTTTCTGAAATAATTTTATTTTTATGGTAATTGGACTCAAAGTGGTATAAAACATGGATTTAATAGATATTTCCAATTGGAAAAGTTAAAGAACTTATCTAACTTAGCTATAATGAATCTAGCTAGACCATATGTTTGATCAAAATTAATTTTTAGTTAGAAATACTAAAATTCAGCTGTGGTGATAGGTTAGCCTAAAAGGTGACACCTGATTGTGCTTTTACCCAGCTTGCGATCTTAGGCATAGGAAGATTTCTTGGAAGTTGTGAGTACAAGTTTAGATCTTTCATGGGACCCTACTAGTGTCCTGCCATGTTACAGACCTGGACTAGTTGAGTGGTGAAGTAGTGGAAAAGACTTGAATCTTGTGAGATCTTGTAGACTATTACTTGCTTTGTATTTGGCCGTAGACGGGAAGGCCTTACAGCCTAACACATTTCATGTACTCAATGAATTTATGAATGAAGATTCCTATTTTATATCAGATCTAGTGTTATTGCCTTTGAATTATGCTATGTTGTGGTTTGGCTGCAGGTTTGGATAGTACTTAACTGGATTGTCCATCCTTGACTACATCAGGTGGTATCAGAGCCGAGAGGTTGATGTTGTGTGGAGTGAGTTGATCTTGTATGTGTGGATAGATCTTAGTAGTTTGTACTAGGATCTTGGATTTAAGATGCCTCTGAGGAGAGCTCATGAAATTTTAGAGGAGGAAGCTGTCAGAGAATTTAGTCTTGATGATTTCAGAGCTTTGTAGAAACAAGTGCAAGATATGCAAGAGGAATTGAGAAAGAAGAAGACTACATCGAAGGAATGTAGGAATGATGAATCTAAGGATGAAGATCATTTTGAAGAATTTGTTGAAGAAGCAAGAGATCCTGAAGAAAATAGAATCCTGAAAGCTATGTCTAAAATTGGGAAAAGACCTAAGATTGAAGTTTTTGCATTTGCTGGAAGCCTTAGTCTAGAAGAGTTGATTAATTGGATTAATGAGATGGATGAATACTTTGAGTATGAAGAAATAGAAGATCCTGATAGGGTTAGATTTATAAAGACTAAGTTAAAGGGTCATGTAAATATCTAGTCGAGAGAAGTTCAGTTGGAAAGAAGTAGGAGAGGAAAGGAAAATATCACTAAATGGAATTGAATGGTTGACAAGTTGAATAAGAAATTCATTCTGGTGGATTATGAATTAGACATGTTTAAGAAGATGCAAGCCTTGAAGAAGACTAACAAATTGGTGTAGGACTATACCGAGGAGGTTTACAGAATCCTGATTAGGACTGGTCATTCTGAAGCTGATAAAGAGAAGGTTGCTAGGTATGTCTATGGTTTGAGACCTAGTATTCAAGAAGAATTACTTAATATTTAGATGACAACAATAAGAGTTTCTTATCAGATGGCACTAAATATTGAAGAGAAGCAGAATAAGAAGTTTTAAGGAAGATAGAATAATAGGAACTGAGGTGGTAAGACTGGTGAAACAGATGCTGAAAGTAATGTGGTAGAGAATCCTAAGAATACTGATGTGGGATCTGGCAGTGATCATGTCACTAAGAATTTCAATAATAGACAGAGAGGAGGGTGGAAGAATGAGTTCACCAGTACTTGTTATTAGTGTGGTGAAGTGGGTCATAGAAGTTTGCAATTTCTAAAGAAAAGAGTTGCACTGACTACTGAAGAAGACATTGTGAATGTTGCAGAGAAGGGTGAATTTTTTATCACTAGGAGATTGGCTACATGTGTCCAGGAACCAGTTCAAAGGAAAAATTTGTTTAGAACTAGATGCAAGTGCAAGGATAAGGTATGTAATGTCATAGTTGATGGTGGCAGTTATGAGAACTTTGTTTCAGAAAAGATGGTTAATAAGTTTAATTTGGAAAGAAAGAAGCATCCTAATCCTTATTTGATTAGTTAGATACAAGATGTATCTAAGGTTAGGATTGAAGAACAATCTTGGTTAATTTTTAGATTGGATCTTATCATGATGAGTTATTATGTGATATATTGCCTATGGATGCTTGTCATCTATTGCTCGGTAGGCCTTGGCAATTTGATAGAAATGTTTTATTTGATGGTCATGCTAACACCTATGTGGTTAGACATGAAGGATCTAGACATAAGTTGTTACCTTTACAAGAGATAGGGGCTAAAAGATGTGGAGTTATCAGATGTTTTCCTTATGACAGACATTGGGAGCAGAGGATTGATGAACCTATTCCTCCAAATCTTAGTTTGAAAGAGAAGGAGAAGGATATATCTGAAGAGTTTGTTGAGATTAAGAGGTAGATGGTCTTTCTAACAAAGATAGAACAATAGATGATGACATTTGTGACACATAGAGATGCGGAGGATGCCCAGTTGATTGAGGAATCTGGAGAAGATGGTGTTTACCAAGGTACCGAGGTGGTCGGTAGTGAAGGGAATGGTCACAGTCGGTTGTTATCAGTTGTAGAGAGAAAAGATAAGAGAAGTGGGAAGCAGGAAAACTTACTGCAAGGGACAGTGGATAAAGTGAAGACAACTTGGGATGAAGGAAAAGAGGAGATATTGGTTAAGAACAGATATGACATACCTGTCTTGATTCCCTTAAGGCTTTCCTAATGTCCTTATGAGAAAATCTTCTTAACTTGGGGTGTCTGATGCAGGAGCATTGTAGGATTCTTGGCAATCCTGTATCAACCAAAAATATGTTTGTTTTGGAAGTTAGATTAGTAGTTTTGATCTTAGTTGGTGGAGTATTTGCTCAGTTTTGGAGTTTGTTTGCTTAGTTTCTATGGTTACCAGGGAGCTCGGTCTCTGTAGGATGCTTGATAACTGAAGGCATCGGTTGCTTCTAGCGCTCGATGACTATGTTTCTCGGTGATGCTTGGCGTGGTCAGTTCTCTAGTGCTCAGTTATTTCTTTGGCACTCGGTGTTCTTGCAGACCGACTTGGTTATTTGGATGAATTGACTTGGCCAAGTGGTACATTTAATTTGGGTCACGTTCCTTGAGTTATGGATTGACCGTTAGATGTGTGGGGACCCAGATCTGGCGTATTGTATTCTTCTATGTGGATCTTATGACCATTTTTGGCCATCTTGGAGAATGTAATTTATTGTAAGCTATTTTTTAAGCCAACTGATGTTCTGGCATTTAATAATTCTTCATGGGAGTTAATTGTTTCATCTAGCCAACTTGTGGCTGAGTATGAGTATTTATAGGATGGTTGGGTAGTTGTTTAGGGGCATGAGATCAGGATCATAAGGAATTGGGAGTTAGTAGCTTGAGAGCTTAGGCATAGGAAGATTGCTTGGAAGTTGTGAGTACAAGTTTAGATCTTTCCTGGGACCCTACCAGTGTCCTGCCATGTTGTAGACCTGGACTAGCTGAGTGGTGAAGTAGTGGAAAATACTTGGATCCTGCGAGATCTTGTATAATGTTACTTTCTTTGTATTTGGCCGTAACTAGGAAGGCCTTACAACCTGATATATTGCATGTAATCAGTGAATTTATGAATAAAGATTCCTATTTTATATCAGATCTGGTGTTATTGTTGTTGAATTCCACTGTGTTGTGGTTCGGCTACAAGTTTGAAAAATCCTTAATTGGATTCTCCATCCTTGACTGCATCACTTAGCAATGCTCCTTTCCATCCAACAACTTTCTAATTGAACCCATCTATTAATGAATTCCAAAAGGGATCTGGCAGTTTGAGCACAAAGGCAACCCCAAATAGGTAGAGGGAAGAGAAGAAATCTCATAACCAAGGATTTAAGAGATCCTTCTTTGTCTATCCTCCAGAGTATTGATGAAGAAAAGGGAAATCTTAGCCCAATTAATAAGATGCCCAAAAGCTCTGTTATAGATATCAAGAGTATTATTCATCATCTTGGCTTCACCGATGGAAGCAATGCACATCATTAATGTATCATCAACAAACTATTGATGGAAACAAATGAAATTGGAGGAGAATGGACTTAAACCCTTAATAGCTCCTTTTGACATGAGCTTTAGTAAGAATCTACCAAGACTTTCTGCCATAATGGTGAAAATAATAGGAGAAATTGGATCCCCTGCCTAAGAACTCTTGACACTTAAAAAAAAAAGAGGAGATCCATTAACCAAAACCACCACAAAAGAAGTAAATATTAACTGCCAAATGATCTGAAGAACTCTGTTGCCAAACCCAAAGGCTTGCAAAATTTTCAAAAGAAAATGCTAGTCCACACGATCATAAGCTTTAAATAAGTCTAGCTTCATAAAGAACCCCTGCTTTTTGGAAGCTTCCAAACACTAAATGTTCTCATAAACACTAATAATGGAGTCCTGGATTTGTCAGCCTGACAGTATAATGTTACAATAAAAAGAAAATGCTATAATAGATAACGGATTATAGCATCTTAAGCTAAAATCATGTATCTGTTTGAAATCCAGACGCGATCTGAAAACTATAAAAATTTAAGGCAGAATAATTTAATAACAATTTGAATAGATGTTTGACTATCAACCATAGAAATCAGTAGCTCAACCGGTAAGATTCTTCTTTGGAAATTCACTTCATAATTTTAAAATTTAATAAGACATTAAGCGACAATTCTCTTTAAAGAGGCCATGGTCAAAATCCACTAACCATTTTATTGCATCTGAACAAAGCTATACATACAATTAAAAGGTTTAAGGACAATATTTACAATGGGGATAAAACTTCCCATAGAGCAACACTAAACTAGAAGAGAAGAATCTACGAGCTAGAAGAGAAAGTTGCCTGAGCATTAATGGTATGTTTCTGGTTGAGGAAGGAATATATTTAGCTGAACAATATAGCACATCTAACAAACTGATCATCTTCAATAATATCTTCAAACTATGAGAAGCCAGATTAGTTTATGGATATAAAGATTATGTTTTTTAATACTGAATAGTTGGAAACATTATATTTCGAATAGATTTAAATTTTTGGGTTTTCTTATGTATCTCCTTTACTCTAAAGTTGACGTAAAGTTATTTCTGCACACAAAAGTAGCATTTGCGAATATTACAAAACTGAAAGAATTGTCATTTGCTTTTGTCATTAATGGATCTCTTTACAATCTTTGTCAGTTTCATGTCAACTTCATGCTTAGTTACTTCTAGACACAAAGCAATTAACATTTTCAGTATTATCCAATATGAAAGCATTTGGGAAGAAAATGCAACCTGTCCAACCTTCCCTTATATATTTTCATTGTTTTTCCTTGATTGTACGCCAATTATTTATATTGATTACATCTTTCTACACGAATGCTTCGACAATTTTATAAGAATAGCTTCTTCAGGAAGTATGGATACGGACAAGCTACATTTATAGGTTACACAACATCTTTTTAGCAGTCATATAGTTAAAATAGCTTTAAACTTCATTTGTATTAAAAAATGATTGAATAAATATTTTATTTTTATTTGTCACTTATTGAACTTGATGATATTTTAAAAAAATTAGATACATTTGATATGATATATATTATGAATGGATTGTAACTTATTGCTAGCTATTGTACTTATGACTAGTATCAGTTATTTTTTTCATGCTCAATGTCGACATGTGATATTTTCATATTATTAAAAATTTAATATTTTTAATAACTTTATTTTCATATTTTTGATATAGTTACTTTATGTAGACATAATATAAATGTTTAATCTATTCTCCAACACGAATATAATTTAAGATAGTTTTCTTTCAATCAAAATGATCGAAGTCACTAACAATCTATGATATTAAGAAGAAAGTCAGATTACAAAGAGTCACCCATAAAATCAAGGGTTATAATACCACCCATCAACCCCCATAGATGCAAACAAGATAGACTAGGAAACATGATGCAGGAACATCCTGGGTGTAAGAGCAATCTTGCATCACCCAAAAATATTTATGTTTTTGTATTCAATAAGGGTTATCTTGTGCAGAGTTGCTATTTGTGGAAACTTGCTATTTTTAGTAAGTTGGTCTTATGATCTCGGAATGTCTGATTTTACCTATGGAGGTTCATCTCATTCATATCAGTCTGCTAGCAAAGTTTCATGGATAGATCAGGTATAGTTTTGAAGATATTGAAGATTTTCGGTATTGGCAATAGGGTACAGAAACTTCGAACTCAATTTTGAAGGCTTTAGAGGCCCCGAATGAGGTTAAAAATTTGGGTGATGGGCACTTTGCATTAGCCAAGCCTGTAAAGCACTTCGTGGCATTTTCAGAATGGGGTTATAATAGCTAATCGGGTCAACGGGTGATGACTTATGGTCTTCAGAAGTTGGGTCACCTGAAATGGCAGAAAATAATTTTTCTTCAAAATTTCTGTTTGGGTTTCAAAACTCATTTTGAGCTGACTTTGATGTAATAAATTGTAAAATTAAATAATTCTAAGTTTGGTCAGCCCTAAGGGCTAAATTTCTAGAACCTTCTCAGGCAGTGGGAATTGCCTATATAAAGAAGGTCGTAGTGTTGTCTAAGGCAGTTCCAGGTAGTAGACCTGGGTATTGATTCGAGGCTTTGTCCTACAGAATATTGTAAGGGAATGCCCATGTGGCTTTGCATATTGTAATTTTGAAAGTTTGTAATTCCACATTTGTGGAGATAATAAGAAGCCAATTTTCTGTTCTTGCATATTATTATTGTTGTTTCTCTATTTTTGTTATGTGTTTGTGGTATTAAGGGGAGCACCCTTCATCAAGTGGTATCAGAGCAGGAGTTCTTGCATGTGTAAACAGATCACCGACTGTGAGGCAGTTTGCACCAAGACCGTGGTTAGGGTTTCAGCGCGCATCGTGAAAATGCCTCCGTGAAGAGAACATGGTGGAAGAGCTGGTGTTGTGACACCTGAGGTTAGAGAGCTACAGAGACAAGTGCGAGCATTGCGAGAAGAGATTCGTAGAGGAATGAATCTTAATGTGAGAGACGAAAGCGAGGATGAAGCTGAAGAAGAATATCAAGAAGGAGAAGTTGAAGTTGTGAACCAAGAGGAAGAAAGACTTTTTCAGGTGATTTCCAAGATTGGGAAAAGACCTAAGATTGAGGTTCCTACATTTTCTAGAAATCTTAACCCAGAGGAATTGATCAACTGGATCAATGAATGTAAGGAATATTTTGAGTATGAAGATGTTGAGGATCCTGATAGGGTCAAATTTGCGAAGACCAGACTGAAAGGTCATGCGAAGATTTGGTGGCAAGAGATTCAATTGGAGTGAAATAGAAGAGGGAAAGATAAAATCACAAGATGAGATCATATGGTGGATAAATTGAAGTGAAAGTTCATTCCTGTTGATTATGAGCTTGACCTACTAAAGAAAATGCAAAGTTTGAAGCAAGCAGGAAGATCTGTTCAGGAGCATACAGAGGAGTTCTTGTTGGCATTAAGCAGAATTGCCACTAGTGACAACACTTATTTTCATTCTGGGTGCAAACCGAG
Source organism: Chamaecyparis obtusa (assembly GCA_027943335.1). Classification (NCBI taxonomy): domain Eukaryota; kingdom Viridiplantae; phylum Streptophyta; class Pinopsida; order Cupressales; family Cupressaceae; genus Chamaecyparis; species Chamaecyparis obtusa. Next base: position 84,869 of record BSBK01009094.1, read on the forward strand.
TAGACAGTGAAAATCGAGCAGAGAGTACAAACTGAGCAGACAGTGCAAACCGAGCAGACAGTGCAAACCGAGCAGACAGTGCAAACTGAGCAAGTTAGTACAAACCGAGCAGGACAGTGTAAACCGAGTAACATCATGTCTATCGAGTCACCAGTATTTACCGAGTTCAAAACCTACCAAGTGATCAGTATGAACCGTGCCTTCACTTCTACTGAGTGCATGACGATGTCGAGTAATGCAGTGGACGCCGAGTATCGGAAAGTCACCGAGTTAGTTTGAAGGAACCGTGTAACCATACTTGGGCCGACTTAGTAGCACTTATGTTTATTTGTCAAGCCGACTTTGTAATTGTAATTGTAATTAATTGTTTAAGACTTGTATATAAACAATGTTGTAAAAATGTCAAGATGTAAGATAAGAAGCATATATTTGAAAAAGGAAGAAAGGCAGAGATAAATGAATTACAAAGGGCTTCAGCAGTATAAGGAATAGCAAAGACAAATTCATCACAGAAGGTGATCAGTACATCAGCGAATCTCAATCAGTAATCCAGTTGCAAAGCAAGAGATCTACTGTTTCATCCTAACAGGTGAATCAGTACTAAATCCTTTAACCGGGTAGACTTAACAGTCTTTTGTAAAATCTCTTTACCGAGTGCATACTTCATTGTATGTTTGTAAATCCTTTTACAAGGTGGATTTAGCAATCCTTATTGCTCCTAACAGGGCAGATCATCAGAAGTGATCAAATTGTAAGCCTTAACCGGCCAACTTTATTCTGCGGTATTAAAGCTTTGTGGGTTTCATCCCCACCCCAGTTTTACTTTCTTTTGGAAGGTTTCTGGGTAACCAAATCTATGTGTCATTATTGTGAATGATTTTAAATTTCATGCTTTCTATATGCAAAGGTTAAAAAAAAATTACATGTTAAATTGAAAGAAAATTTGGAGTTACTGATTCACCCCTCCCCTCTCAGTAACTTGGTTAATTCCTGAATATTTCCAACAATTGGTATCAGAGCAGCATTAGTTCTCAAGACAAAGCTTAACTAGCTTGAGCAAAGATCTAGGACAATGGAGGTATTCAAACTGAACAAGGTGATTGAAAATGAAAAGCTAGATCTGGAAATGGCCATAGCTAAACTCAAAGAAGAAAAAGAACATCTTTCCCAATCCCTAAGAAGAAGGAAGGAACTTGCAAATCAGATGAATGATCAGAATTACATTGAAGAAAAGATTGAAGATCTTTTTCCCTCAAATAACTCAGATGAAGCAAACAATGTTGTCAAAGAACTCCTAGAAAAGAATGGGTCTCTGCAGGAAGAAGTGAGAAAATTAAAAAGAGAACAAGAGCTACACTCTACAAGATTCTGTGAGATCTTGGAACAAAGAAACAAGTTGAAAGATGAATTAGATGGAAGGAACATTGAAGTCCAAAATAAAACCCTTCAGCTAGAAAACCTAATTGATCAGATCTCTCATACAAATGAGGAAATTCTGAATCTAAGATCAGAAATAGAAAGCACAAGAGAAGAACTAAGATCTGAAAAGGAAATCAATCTAAGATTGGTGGATGACCTAAACGCTGAAAAACAAATCAATGAAAGAATGCTGAAAAGTCAAGAAGACTTGAATCAACTGTATGAGCAAAATCTTCATAGGCAAAAAGGAAAAGCAAGACTTGGATACAAAGGAGAAGGTGAATCTTCTAAGCAAGGTACTCAAAGAAATCAAAAACCTACTTGTAATCATTGTGGTAAAATAGGACATACTTCAAATAAATGTTGGAATAATGAAAAAGTAGAATTCAATGGAAAATGTTATAACTGCAATCAACCTGGTCACGAAGCAAATGAATGCAGGGAAAAACCAAGATTCAGAGGTAATTGTCACAAGTGCAACAAACAAGGTCACAAGGCATCCGAGTGCAGATCCAAGACATTTAATCCAGTAGAACAAATTATGAAAGCAATGTTTGGATGGGACTACAACACCTGGTGTAGATGTCATTACTATGGAGAATATGGACACATTGGCATGAATTGCATAAAACATCATGTAATAAAAAGAGATACTACCGTAAGATGCTTCAAATGCACTAAACTCGGTCACATAGCCAGAAACTACATGAATGCTAGTGAAGTTGAAGATGGAAAGAAGAATGAAGCAACTAAGGTTAGGAAACAGGTGAGACAAAAATGGATTCCTAAATCTACCGAGCAATCCAGTCCAAGTAATGGAATGGATGGCTCTACCGACTCAAACTAAATTTCTAAGAAAGCACTGGAACTGTATTCTCAAAGACCAATCTCAAGCAGTTCCAGAACCGAATTAAAAGAAAGATCTAAATCAGCATGCAAGATGTAGTAAGATCACAGGGAGGTCGGTATCAGTCTTCACCGAGCAAGGTCCGTACCCGTCTTCACCGAGCGAGGTCGGAGCAATATGAATTCTTGAGTTCACCGAGTTGCGAAGTCTTTACTGAGCAATTAATTCTTTGTGGGTGACAGTCTGTCAGAATTCATACCCTAATTTGTACTGAGCATTAATGACAGAGTTGTAAACAAAAAGCAAATAATCGAACTCATTCTTCACCGTGAACCTTTAGCACTTTGAGAGCAGAAAATTTCAAGAGCAACCCAGCGATTCAATACTTTTGAGAAAGGAATTTTCTGTGAGCTACCATGGCATCATCCAGTACCTCAGCGAAGAAAGGATCTGATATGTTAGTCCAAGGGGAATGGAAAGCACCAGATTTCAAGATCGTGCCCGCAATTGCAGCAGCCCTAGATCCGAACGGAGCTCAATCTCAGATTCCTCCTAAGGTATTACTTATTAACGATATCCGCAATCATTTCAACTGTTCAATTCATGAAATGGGGAACCTAGAACTAGATATTGTGCGTGAGGAACTGTGTGTGGATGGTATTCTGAAACCCGAGCACAAACATCTGGAAGATAAAGGTTTAGTTCACATTGCACATCTACCTCAAAACTTTCGAGATAAATGGGTTAGATACATTCTCAGCCGTGTACATGATGGCAAGATTTGGCTTGAGCAACCCATAGAGATCACAAAGAAGATGATTCATCAAATCACCGGTCTTCCCATGTTGAACAAAGAAAAAACTACAAAAACCCTAGGTCGGACGGAACTAGAGAAGAAAACCCTAGCCGAATGGGACGGTAGAGGCATGAAAGTTAGCAGCATCACCGATGCTGAACTGAAGTTTGGTACACACATTATTGCCCATAAGATTTACAGTTCTAGTCGATAGAATAGTGTCTCCTGTGAAGCTATCGACCTAGCATACAAAGTGGTCAAGAATAACTTAACATTTGCCTAGCAGACTTATTGTTAAAACAGTTTAACAAAAACATGGAAAGCATTCAAACTTCCAAAAACAATCCATGTAAGTTTGGGTCCTTATTGGTCTGTTTATTCTTCTATGCTCAGAAATTCTTCCCTTCTAAAGGAAAAGTTGTATGGAGAAAAGATGTACCAGCACTTTATGAAATAAATGAATACATCTCAAAAATGGGTGAAAATTTTGAAAGCATCATGGATAATTATTTTGAGTCTTTCAAAGAGAAAATGAATGACAGATTTCAAATTTCACAGAAGTTGGTAGAAGATTACAAAGATGACATTTGTTTTATGGTGGATTGTGATAATGTATATATTCAAGCAGGTAAAGCGAGGACTGTATATGTAAAACCTCTTCCTTATGAGGTAAATATTGATGAAACCAAGAACATCATTGAAGCTCTTCTTAATCAGCATGTCAATCCCAAAGCTCCATATTTTGGAACATATGATGAAGCTAAGGTGAGAATTGAACTTAGCATAAAGCTTCCACAGGCGGTAAACAAAGGAAAGAAGAGGATAGCCAAAATGCAAATGATAACCGAGGACAAAGAAGAAAAAGATGAAGAAGAAGAAGAAAAGGATGAGAAAACAGAGGAACCAGAACCTGCAAAGAAGAAAGGAAAGGTATTCATCACTAAGGCACCTAAGCCTCCCACTGCTGTATTTACAAGGAGAAATGCAAGAGGCAAGACAGACAAGGTAGACAAGGCAGACAAGGCAGATAAAGACATAGTATTCAAAAGGCCTCCTCTAAACTTTCAAGAAAAGATCAAACTCTTTAGAGACGGATCAGGATCTGGAGTAAGTAACATAAAATCTTTTAAATATGAAACCAGATCGAAAATAGAACAGAAGGAAATAGAAGATGTTGTTATTGAAAAGATGGGACAGTGGAAATACTCTCCTGATGACATAGCCCCACAGGTTCCAGCAGTTCTATTAAATCCAATAAAAATGAGATGGAGCAATGCAAAGCAAACTGTGATAGACATATTTGATCAAACCCTGAGACAGTTAATGCCGAGCTTGAAAAATGATGAAGTAAAGAACGCATTAAAAGAAAATGAAAATAAGATGACATTAAGGTTCAATACTTGTTTGATTCTGATCAACAATATTGAATTAGTTGTGAAGGCTACAAATGCCACATGGAAGAACATATACCACCTTCACCAACCGAGTATTGAAACAGTAATAATAAAAGATATTGAAGATGACAGTGATGAACAAGAAGAAGACACTGAGGTAGATGATACTGTGAGGATAGCAGCAGAAGTCATTGCATCCCTTCCTACCTCTCCAGTAAAAGTTTCTACATCCAGCCCGGAGACAACTTCAAGCATGGTTGTGACAACTTCACCATTTGTCCAATCATCTATAGAAACAACAGAAGCAACTATCATTTCTTCTACCGAGTTGCAGTCTCCCGCATCATCAAGTTTTCCAGCAGTAAGTTTTCCAGTTTTTGAATCTTCAAGTGTAAATATTTTAAGTTATCCAGTAGAAAGTATACCAGTCTCTATAGCCAGCCCTACTTTATCTACTGTCACTACTACCAAGGCATTAAGTACAGATAAGCCTAAGGCTCTACCGAGTATAAAATTTTTGGGTAAAAATGTAATAGAGGATATAGACCTAGATGAAGAGATAGAGATTCCTACATTGGATTTTGCAAATCTATCAGCGGACCAAATGCAAAATATAGGTGAGATCCTCCAAAGGAAAGAAAAACAAAAGAAGCTTAAAGAGGAGAGAGACAAGGAATATCAAATCATCAAGGATGCTAAGGACATTTTGTCTGATGCATTAGGTATTAAAGTAGACTCCTCCCAACATGTTTTGCTACAATTAGCAGAAGCAGTTAATAAATACAATGAGGATTCATCTGGGATAGAAAAGTTAGTTGAAAGAGCCGAGAAGAGATTCAACAATAAGGTGCTTGAGCACATTGCTCAGCACATAGCTATTAACCAAGTAGAATTGTCTTCAGTTTTGTCAAACATTGAATCTATCTACTCGAATGCTACCTCTCTTTTGGCCAGATTGTGCAATATTGCCGAGTTCACAAAGGATGTTAAGGATAAAATGAATAAAATGGATGAGGATATGAAGATTAGCATACAGAAGCTGCAACTTGAACCAAGTTCAAGCTCTGTTCATCACATGAAAATCTCACACCTATCAAACATGCAGTCTGATCTACTGAAAGAAGACACAAGGATCCGGTCCACACTGCTAGACATCCAACACATGATCCTTCCCATCATGAATACAATGTATAAGCACATTGAACATTCCAAAACATTGATTCATGACAATCAGTTCTCTATAGCAGATCACATGATTGAACTCTCTGCAGAAGTCCAAATTGCAATACAAACATGTAAGATTCTGCAAGAAAGTTGGGATAGAACCCTGGCACTAATAATGAAGGTACATTCTGATTTTCTATCAAATTTTGGATTCTCTCTGTAAATAACTTGTATATACACCTTTGGCATTATCGTCAAAAAGGGGGAGATATGTATAGAGGGAGATATATGTATAGAAGAAGATTTGTATAGAAATAGTTAGCACATTGAAAGGGGGAGACAATGTATAAAGCTCTATAACAAAGACAAATTTTGAAAAATCAAAATAAAACTCAGCATGATTCATGTATATAAGTTTTGGCCAATAAGTGTTTTTGTCACTAATGCCAAAGGGGGAGATTGTTGGCATTAAGCAAAATTGCCACTAGTGACAACACTTATTTGCATTCTGGGTGCAAACCGAGCAGACAGTGCAAACTAAACAGACAGTGCAAACCGAGCAGACAGTGCAAACCGAGCAGACAGTGCAAACTGAGCAGACAGTGCAAACCGAGTAGACAGTGCAAACCGAGCAAACAGTGCAAACCGAGCAGACAGTGCAAACTGAGCAGACAGTGCAAACCGAGCAGACAGTGCAAACCGAGCAGACAGTGCAAACCGAGCAAGTTAGTACAAACTAAGCAGGACAGTGTAAACCGAGTAACATCATGTCTACCGAGTCACCAGTATTTACCAAGTTCAAAACCTACCGAGTGATTAGTATGAACCGTGCCTTCACTTCTACCGAGTGCATGACGATGCCGAGTAATGCAGTGGACGCCGAGTATCAGAAAGTCACCAAGTTAGTTTGAAGGAACCGTGTAACCATACTTGGGCCGACTTAGTAGCACTTATGTTTATTTGTAAAGCCGACTTTGTAATTGTAATTGTAATTAATTGTTTAAGACTTGTATATAAACAATGTTGTAAAAATGTCAAGATGTAAGATAAGAAGCATATATTTGAAAAAGGAAGAAAGGCAGAGATAAGCGAATTACAAAGGGCTTCAGCAGTATAAGGAACAACAAAGACAAATTCATCACAGAAGGTGATCAGTACATCAGCGAATCTCAATCAGCAATCCAGTTGCAAAGCAAGAGATCTACTGTTTCATCCTAACAGGTGAATCAGTACTAAATCCTTTAACCGGGTAGACTTAACAGTCTTTTATAAAATCTCTTTACCGAGTGCATACTTCATTATATGTTTGTAAATCCTTTAACAAGGTGGATTTAGCAATCCTTATTGCTCCTAACAGGGCAGATCATCAGAAGTGATCAAATTGTAAGCCTTAACCGGCCAACTTTATTCTGCAGTATTAAAGCTTTGTGGGTTTCATCCCCACCCCAGTTTTACTTTCTTTTGGAAGGTTTCTGGGTAACCAAATCTATGTGTCATTATTGTGAATGCTTTTAAATTTCATGCTTTCTGTATGCAAAGGTTAAAAGTAAATTACATGTTAAATTGAAAGAAAATTTAGAGTTACTGATTCACCCCTCCCCTCTCAGTAACTCGGTTAATGCCTGAATATTTCCAACAGTTCTATCGACCCCTCATCAGAATAGGCCATGCAGAAGCTGATAAGGAGAAAGTTGCTCGATACCTTAATGGGTTAAGGCCAAGCATTCAGGAGGAGTTGAATCTGGTTCAAATGAACAGTATTGAGGAGGTATACCAATTTGCCCTAAAAGTAGAGGAAAAGTTGAACAAGAAGTTTGAGAGCAGACAAAATGGAAGAGGTCATGGTGGAAGATCTGGTGGACAGTCATATGGTGGCTGAAATGAAGATCTGAAAAAGAAGGATGAGGCCAGTAGCAGCCAAAATCAGAGAGGAAATAATTACAATCATTTCCAAGATCAGAATAATAGAGATCAGAGAGGAAGAGGAAGAGGATAAGGATCTGGAAGAGGAGGCTTCCGTGGAACATGTTTTCACTATGGAGAAGAAGGTCATAGGGCATTTGAATGTCCTCAGCACCAAGGTAGAAGAGACAGGAGAAATGAAGGCCAGGCCAGAGTTGCACATGTAGATGAAGATGCTAGATCATCAAATTCTAAAGATGCTGAAAGAGGAGAAACACTAATTAACAAAAGAGTCTTGCTGAGTGGTGAGAATGAACCTAAACAAAGGAGGAGCTTGTTTTGCACCAAGTGCAAGAGTGAGGGTAAATGTTGTGATGTGATTATCGATAGTGAAAGTACTGACAATTTGGTGTTAGAAAAGATGGTGACAAAGTTGAAGCTCAAGAGATAGAAACACCCACATCCTTATCGGATTTCCTGGGTGTAGGATGACCACAAGGTCATGGTCAGTGAACAGTGCCTGGTAAAGTTCAACATCAGTGGGTACCAAGATGAGGTACTATGTGATATAATATCTATGGATGCATGTCATATGTTGTTGGGTAGACCGTGGTAGTTTGACAGATGTGTTGTACACGATGGTCGTGTGAATACCTATTCCCTAACAAAGGATGGAGTGTGACATAAGCTAAAGCCATTGAAGGAGATCGAAGAAAAGGTATGTGGTAATGCAAGAATAACTTTTGTTGATGGAAGAAAATTCCTAGATGGTATGAGGCATGAGCATGTGTGTGTTGCTTTAATTCCAAAAGCTAGTAAAGAAGAAGTAGAGGATGTACCTGTAGAGGTTGTAGATTTGTTGAATGAGTTTCAAGATATTGTATCTGATAATGTACCCGATGGATTACCACCAGTAAGGAAGATCATTCATTAGATGGATTTGATTCCAGGAGCCAGTTTTCCAAACAAGGCAGCACATAGAATGATACCAGAAGAAAGTGAAGAATTGAACAGATAAGTACATGAGTTGTTACAAAAGAGATTGATTCAGGAGAGCTTGAGTCCATGTGCTGTACCAGCAGTATTAGCACCAAAGAAGAATGGAGAATGGAGGATGTGTATAGATTCCAGAGAAATAAACAAGATCACAATCAAGTATAGGTTTCCATTGCCATGAATGGATGATATTATAGACTGTTTGAGTGGAGCTATGTATTTCTCAAAGAAAGATCTAAAGAGTGGATATCACCAGATTCAGATTAGAGAAGGAGATGAATGGAAGACTACCTTCAAGACAAAAGAAGGATTGTATGAGTGGTTAGTCATGCCTTTTGAGCTAATCAATGCACCGAGCACTTTCATGCGGCTCATGAATGAGGTTCTGAAAGAATTTTTGGGTAAGTTTGTCATTTTTTACCTAGATGATATTTTGATTTTTAGCAAGACATTGGAGGAACATATGATGCATATTCATATGGTGTTTGAGAAGTTGAGAGATGAGAAATTGTTGATTAATTTGAAGAAGTGCAGTTTTGTGAAGAAAGAGTTAGTGTATTTAGGATTTGTAGTTTCAGTAGAAGGTCTAAAAATGGACCCAGAGAAGGTACAGGCTATCCTTGAATGGCCTACTCCAAGGAGTGCTACTGAGGTAAGATCTTTTCATGGTTTGGCTAGCTTTTACAAAAAGTTTATCAGAAATTTTAGCAGTATTTGTGGACCCTTAACAGAAACAATGAGAGGGGATAGAAAAGAGTTTAAGTGGACTAATGGGGCAGAAAAGAGTTTTCAATTGTTGAAACAAAAAGTTACAGAACAACCTATTTTAGCACTTCCAGATTTTAATAAGGTGTTTCAAGTAGATTGTGATGCTAGTGGTACTGCAATAGGAGCTGTTATGAGCCTAGAAGGTAAACCTATTGCTTATTTCAGTGAGAAGTTAAATGATGCCAAGAGGAAGTATTCTATTTATGATCAAGAATTTTATACTATAGTTCAGGCATTAAAGAAGTGGATACATTATCTGCTTCCTAAGGAGTTTGTTTTGTATACTGATCATCAAGCTTTGCAATATTTGAATAGTCAAGGAAAGTTGAATCAGAGACATTTGAAATGGGTTGAGTTTTTGCAGAGTTATACATTTGTTTTGAAACATAGAAGTGGAAAGTCTAAGAGGGTTGCAGATGCTCTTAGTAGAAGGCAACTATTACTGACAGAGATGCAGATTGAGGTGGTTGGGTTCAAGGAACTCAAGAATTTATATCCAGAGGATCTTGATTTTGGTGAAGCTTGGAAAGCTTGTATAGAACCTCTTACTCTAGACAGGATGAAATGGCTGGATTTTATCATCCAAGATGATATGCTATTCAAAGGGATTCAGTTGTGCATTCCACGAAGTTCTATGAGGGAGAATCCCATCAAGGAGAAGCATAGTGGAGGATTGGCTGGATATTTTGGTCATCATAAAACCCTTGCTTTGATTGGTGAGAATTATTATTGGCCACAATTGCAGCAAGATGTGAAGAAGTTTGTACAGAGTTGTAGAGTATGTCAGATGGCAAAAAGAGTGAAGCAAAATACAGGGTTGTATTAGCCATTACCTGTACCAGAGAAGCCTTGGGAGGATATCAATATGGACTTTGTTCTTGGTTTACCGAGGACACAACGGGAACATAATTCAATTTTTGTAGTAGTTGACAGATTTTTGAAGATGACACATTTCATTCCCTACAAGAAGACTAATGATGCTGTTCATGTAGCAGAATTATTTTTCAGAGAAGTGGTGAGACTACATGGTTTGCCAAATGCCATAGTTTCAGATCGAGATACTAAGTTTGTTGGATATTTCTAGTAGACATTGTGGAAGAAGTTGAAGACAGATTTGAAGTTCAGTTCATCACATCATCCACAGACTGATGGACAGACAGAGGTGGTGAATAGAAGTTTGGGAAATCTGCTGAGATGTTTGGCTGGAGATAAGCCAACAGGATGGGATTTGATTTTACCATAGGCAAAATTTGCATACAATAATTCTATCAATAGGAGCACTGGTAAATCACCATTCCAGATTGTATATGGAAGTAGTCTAAGAAATGAATCTGAATTGAGAAAGATAGATAAAGGAGAAATAAGTAGTGCTGAAGCTGAGGATTTTGCAGAATATTTGAAGAACATCCATGAGGAGGTGAGGAAGCATATTACCAAGATGAATGTGCAGTATAAGACTAAGGCAGATGAGAAAAGGAGGCATAAGGAATTTTAGGTTGGGGATGAAGTCATGGTTCATTTGCGGAAGGAGCGGTTTCCGGTTGGTACATATAACAAGCTGAAAATGAAGAAGTTTGGACCATGTAAGATATTGAAGAAGCATGATTCGAGAAATACATATGAGGTAGAATTGCTTAGTGAGCTAAATATTTCACCAGTGTTTAACATTTTAGATTTGATAGAGTATCACGAAGGAGGTGTTGAAGATGAGGTTGCAGTAGCACAGTGGAGTATTCCAGCAACCAGTTCAGATATCAAGAAGATTGAGGACATACTAGACAGTCGTGTTGGCAGAAGCACAAGGAACAGGACATATGAAGAGTATTTGGTCAAATGAAAAGGATGACTTGTTGAAGATTCATCATGGCTAACAAAGGAGGAGGTTAACCATCTTGGTTTTCCTTTGCACACCTGAGTCATGACAGGGTCACTTCTCAAATTACCCCAGGTGTCTGATGCAGGAGCATCCTGGGTGTAAGAGCAATCTTGCATCACCCAAAAATATTTATGTTTTTGTATTCGATAAAGGCTATCTTGTGCAGAGTTGCTATTTGTGGAAACTTGCTATTTTTAGTAAGTCGGTCTTACGATCTCAGAATGTCTAATTTTACCTATGGAGGTTCATCTCAATCATATCAGCCTACCAACAAAGTTTCATGGATAGATCAGGTGTAGTTTTGAAGATATTGAAGATTTTTGGTATTGACAGCAGGGTACAGAAACTTCAAACTCAGTTTTGAAGGCTTTAAAGACCCTGGATGAGGTTGAAAATTTGGGTGATGGGTGCTTTGCATAGGTCAAGCCTGTAGAGTGCTTCGTGGTGTTTCCAGAATGGGGTTATAATAGCCAATTGGGTCAACGGGTGATGACTTATGGTCTTTGGAAGTTGGGTCACCTGAAATGGCGGAAAATAATTTTTCTTCAAAATTTCTGTTTGCGTTTCAAAACTCATTTTGAGTCGACTTTGATATAATAAATTGTAAAATAAAATAATTCTAAGTTTGGTCAGCCCTAAGGGCTAAATTTCTAGAACCTTCTCGGGCGGTGGGAATTGCCTATATAAAGAAGGTCGTAGTGTTGTCTAGGGCAGTTCTGGGTAGTAGACCTGGGTATTGATTTGAGGCTTTGTCCTACAAAATATTGTAAGGGAATGCCTATGTGGCTTTGCATATTGTAATTCTAAAAGTTTGTAATTCCACATTTGTGGAGATAATAAGAAGCCAATTTTCTGTTCTTGCATATTATTGTTGTTGTTTCTCTATTTCTGTTATGAGTTTGTGGTATTAAGGGGAGCACCCTTCATCAAAAAAAAAGTACACACACTAGTAAATAATGATCAAAATATCTTTGTGAAGAAGATGCAACATCAATGGATGTATCAATCATGAAGGGAGACAAGAAGTCATTGTACAACTCATCTAAAGAAATGAAGCTCAATGTATCATCCTAAGATGAAGTAATATCAACAAGAGCACCTGAATCAACAAGAGTAGCAGATTGTGGAGAGCCTTCATGAGGAGAAACCACATGAAGAGAAGGAATTGCTAAAATATTAGAACCATCACACTCATTGCCATGAATGAGGATGGCTTATGTTTCCAAGAATTGATCAAGAGAAGCATAAACCAAATTCTTATGAAACTAATAGGAAACTGAATTGCCCCATCCTACAGACTGATTCCAACAACATTGAGTCATTCTCAAGGGACATTGTTATACATGAATTTAGAAAATCTTATGAAATCATAAATTAGAAAAGAACCATCTTATAGTCTAAAACATAAAAATATGCAAACAAGTATATCATCCTCAAATAAAGATGTATTTATTAGATTGCTAGCGATATATAAGACAAATAGAGCATAAAAAAAGATCCATAAAAAATGTAAGAAAATGGGACGCAACTTTTGAAAAAACAAACAAAAAGGATGAGTGATCAACCAATCAAATCAAGGTATGAACACCATCTTCAATATGAGAATATTACAAATTAAAAATTAATGTCAACCTTTCCATATTGTATTTAGCCTCTTCTCTAACTTCCACTCCAACTACATGGTAAATTAATACAGTGCTACATATTTATTTTTATAAAATATTAAAATAGAAAAGAAAAGATAAAGCACCCAAATGGATTAGAATGAAAGATGAGTTTAGCCCTCAACCAATAGGAAAAATAAATAACAATATGTTTATTAACCCTAATAAACTATGTCGGCTAAAATAGAGAGAAAATGAGAACCTTATTATAAGCAATCACAATTATTGGCCACAAGGTTAGTGATAGTCAACTAGTAGTGAAAGAAAATATGAAATCAATTAAATAAATAGATCATGATAGATATTTCCAATCCATGTCAATAACCATAAGAATGACCATGCAAGAGGAGAAATACTGCATAGATTTAAATTATACACTGATCAAGATGTCTTCTCATATTAGATGAGAAAAATAATACACCTTAATTGTGTTATGTATAGCAAAAGAAACAACCAACCAACACAGTAGAAATGGAAAAAGATGAAGAGGGGGATCAATTTCCTACCCACGGGAAGATATATAAAGAAGAGAGCTAATCGATATAGAAAATTAAATGTATTCCTCATAAAGATAATCATATCCAAGAGCAATAGGACATGACAAGAAAAATCCAACAAGAAAATAGTAAGGGAAGAAAAGGAAAACCAACCTAATTGGAGAGTAGGTGAGGTGGAAAACATGCCAACCTAATCATCCACATTGAGGGAACATTGACATAGAATAAAATTCCCAACATATGAGGGACCAAAGAAATAATGGAATCCATAGTATCTACCCAAGATTAGGAAGGGGAACCCAAGTCCCACAACTAAACCAAGGAGGAAAAGCCTCTCTAAAATGTTGAGATAATCAAATAACCTTAAAATCAATCCAACACAATTTGAATGTAAATGAGGTGAAAACCATGTCAACACCAATCATCCACATGTGAAGAGAAAGAGATAATATAGAATACATAACATTTACAAGAGTCTAGAAGGGTACCCAATGCTTGGAAAACATGGCATATATGAGACTGGGAGGGAAACCCAATGTCCCATACCTAACCTAGAAATTAAATGAGCATAGGAAACAACAAAATTACTAGTTATGTGATCTAGTAAAAGGGGTTTCTTAGAGGTAAAAATAACCTATTCTAAGTTCATCTGAACCAATGGAGGGAGGTCTTTTTACAAGACCTCCATTAGGGAACATTGGTAATTAATAAGTTTATATCCTAGAAAATATACAACTATGCATGTCTCTCAATATCAATGTGAGACTTCATAGGAATTAAAGAGTTCAAGTTTCTCAATGATCCAATCTATCATGTACTAATATTTCTAGATATGATAGGATTTATTTGACACCACATAAAATGTAAACATAGGATCTCCTTCTAGGATAATATCCTTTATTCAAAGAGAAATAACTAGTTCAATTTCAAGGCACAAGGCTTCCAGTTTCGCATTATTACTCATTGTATCCTTAATAGATTTATTAAAATAAATAAATAAATAATTAAATAAATAATTTTAGCAAATAATTTTATATCTTTCTAAGAAACTTTCTATTATAATTGACCTATTAAACATGATTATATATTAAAATGTATACATAAATATGCACGCAATCCATTATGTGTGTATTATTATTAGAGTTTATTAGATTATATTATCGTATATATTTCATATGGTAAAATTAGGTCTTCAAGTAGCATAAATCTATTGAATTTACGCATGTCAGTATTTGTTCTAAAATTTATTTTTTGTTTCCATTGATGTTGACCTATAGTGTGTAGTATCAAATTGTTAATTTCAACCTAATGAAGAGAAGTATCTTATGATAATAAAAAATTGTACACAAGTCAGAATGTCATTTTAGGAGATTGTTAGCAAATGTTAAGTGTTGTAAATGATAGTGAAAAGATGTGTGAGCTTGATGTTGTCATGACAATTAACCTAAAGTGGGAAGCTAAAAATATATAAGAAAGAGTATTTAAATTTTTATATGCTTGAAAGAGTATTTAAAGTTTGATATGCATGAAAGAGTATGTGTATTCTAGTATTTGATAATTTTATGTTCTTATGATATTTAGTGATAGTGAAAATTCAATATATTATATATCTAGAATGTGAAAAATATAGGAAGTTGACATATTCAAGAAAGAGTATCTGAAGTCTTTACAGGAGAATTATTTCCATTGCTCTACATTATAATTTAGTGGCTTGAATTTTTGGCACAATAACATATGGTTTGTGTCTATTGTACAATCCTATTTTTAGGTCTATTGAAGTTCAAAGGTCGGAGTTGTGTTTTGTAGTTTTGTGATAGAAAACTAACTATCAATAATGATCATAATAGGTCAATATAATTCCCGGTCCATTAATTTTCATTGAAAGTTCTAGGTGTGAAATTTGGTGGACATATTTGTAACATCTATGCAATAATATTCTTTGTATATATCGTGTCAGTTTTATGCAAAAGAGAAGTTATGTTATTTTGTGTGCAATATTAGCATTACTATTATTCTTTGACCAACTCACTTAATTCTAGTGATTTAATTTATGACTTATTTTTCCAACCATACTTTGGAAAATTATTTGAGAGGGTGGTATACATCTTGTCTTTGCATGTTGAGCTCTACATTTAGCTATGATATACTATTCCAATGAATAGCATTTTTTTTGTATCTTGATTCATTGGATTATTCTACCTTAAGATTGAAATATGCTATTTGTTTATTTTATATTTTGTCAATAATTAGACCTCGTTACCTCTTTTCACTCATAGTAATAAATATAGCATGTTTTGTATTTTGGTATAATAAAACTAATGTGGCAGTTTGTATGGGTTATATGTATTGCTCCATCATTACCTGTGATATGATGTTTCAACTCATTGGTTTAGATCTATTGTTTCCTTAAGCGATGATATATTAAACATCCATACTTATCTAGGAGGTCTTCTCCATCTTTTGTCTTTTTTTTAAATTAAAGAAAAAACAAGTTTAACAGGGACCTAAAAACCAAAAGTAATAGAAACATATAAAGCATTAAGTTCACCAACAAAGAGAAGCTAAAAAAGAAAGGGGGAACAAACATCCCAAACCAGCTAAAACTAAAGACAAAAGAAATAGAAATATAACCTAAAAACCCAACAAGTTATTGCCATCCTTTCAGAATCTGGATAGAGTCTTCCATCTTTTTCTCCACCGCTGTCATTTTTTCTAGATTCTCCTTGAGCACCAAAATCTCCTTAATGGAGGAGGTGTTCTGACTCATTTTCTCTCTGGTTCTGGACCCTTGGCCTTTCTCCTTAGTATTATCATTCTGCATGGCTTCCCATTCCTTCTTCTATAGCATGACAACCAACAAACAAAGATTATTAGTTGTAGATTTCATGCCTTCGATAGAATGCTTGAGTAGTTTTTCAAAAACTTTTTCAACACATTCAATCCTGACCAATTATTTAATAGGGGCACATAAATCTTGAGAGTGATCATAGTCCTTAGCCCTGTTATTACCTCTCTCTAGAAGATTCTAATACTTAGCCTCAAGGTTAATATTTTGAGCCTTAAGCTTCTTAATCTCCTGATAACACCATTTTTCATTTCAGAAAGAAAAGAAAGAATGAGGTTTAGCTATGTGTAGGAAGCCAAATTTTACAAATCCTCATTATCATTAAGGTCCTCCATAATCATCGATATTGAATCCTCTCTCTTAGCATCCTCCAGAACCATCAACAACTTTTGTATTTGTTTTTGTCAATCTACATTTACCATTTCATCCTTTGTGGAAAACTCAAGATGTCTTGGACCTTTCCATGGTCTATGATGATTGTGGAAAATATTTTGTATCTAGGGAAAGGTGTGTCAACATGGTGTGATGATTCACATGCTTTATTTCCCTTTTTTCTTTGGAGATTGTAGATGGAGATGATAGTCTATGTATTAAATTTTACATCCAATTAGGCTAACCTACCACATTTTATCGTGTTTTTGTTGATATATAAAAGTGCTTACCCTTAAAATATTTTTTCTTAGTGATGGATGAATATTTATGAGGTATTGTGAACTGTAAAATTAATGAATGGATAGACAAGTAAAGATAAAATGAATCAGAAATGTATAAATTATAAAACATAATTAGTATTTTGAAAAACATGTGTATTCACTTCATTGCTTTTAATCATTATATCTTGATATAAGCTTAATTCATTAGTTTGAAAATATCCTTTATCATTCTTTAAGGTTAGCGTCTTAGCTAAGATTGGTGTGCTTATCTGTAATATCCTCCTTTGCATGTTGCCTAAACTTGTGTATTTAATTATTCATATAGTGTGAGTTTGATTCTTTTCATGGATTTCCCTCATTGGGTTTCCCACATAAATATCTAGAGGTCACATTTTTGTATTTTCATTTCAATATTTTCTATTAAAGTTAATTGGATCAAATAAATAATAGTAGTTTTTTAAATTAAAAAGGTTTAGATTTTATGCATGTTGATTCACTGCACATCTTAGCATATAGAGGTGTGTTTAACAATTGGTATTAGAAACAAGTTCCTAAAGAATCATTCTAATGATAGTGTCAAAAAAATTTATTATATATAATTCTTTATTGCATGATCATCCTACCTATGCTAAAAACACAATTTCACATAAGCCACCACCTCCCTCCATATACTTTGTTATTTTATAATTTAGATTCCTCACCATGCAACTTTCTAAACTTAAGATGCATGTGTGCTACAAAGACATCTATGTGGTGCACATTCATCTGGTGAATCTATAGATACAAATTTAGTCATTAAGACAATACAATTGCCACTCCTATTATGTAACACCTCCTACAAATGTGTAGAATCATTTTAATTTCTCTCAAAATAACATCATAGCTTCATTTGGTCTTCCTTACATAGTTTTAATTTTTTGGGACATTTTCTTAGCTCCCTTAGCAATATCATAGCTCCTTCATAGTGCTGCCAATAATCCATGTATAATTCTTGCTAACTTTAGAAATAAGTGCTATTTCAACATACCTTTCTTCTTCGTCCGAATCTTCTTTCAAAGCAACAAAAACCACCTCAATGTCTTCATCAGTGTTGGTGTCTGTGTCATCATCTTCATCTTCAACAAGGTAACATTCTTTCTTTCCTTTGTATTTGTAGTCTCGTTTACTTCATCTCTCATATTGTCAGTTGCCTCTGCGATAATGGTTATCTCTCCTGTTAGACTTTCTTTCATTAGATGGTTCATTGTCTTTGTCATCATCTTTTCGGTTAGGACATCTAGCTACTATGTGACCAATATATTTACAGTTAAAACATACTAGAGGTAATTTCCCTTTGTATCTTCCTTTACCCTTATGCAACCTGCTATCCATTAGTACTTCAAGTTCATCAAGTTCATCCTCATCACTATCACCATCACTCTCATTTCTCATCATGTGTTTACTGCTTGATTTACCAATTTTTAAGAATGACATAAATGCAGATTCAACATTTAGAACAATACTATTATCATAATTATTCAACTCAAAAGTAGCCAGTTTACTGATCAGGCTATCAAGTATAAGAGTGTTACCCAAGGCTAATCTCATTTCATGGATTGTAGAGATTCTAATAGCATAGATAGGAAACAAGGTTCTAATAATTTTACTCACAACAATATCTCCATCAATAACACCTCCTATTCCTCAGATAACATTGACAATCTCCTTAATTTGGTTACTCTACTGTGAAATGTTTTCTCCTTGTTCCATCTACATATCATCAAAGTTTCCTCTAAGAATCTCAGCTCTTTCCCTCAGCACACTCTCATCTCCTCTATGAACTAGTGCAATTTTCTCCCACATTCCTTTAGCAGTAGTATATGTCTTGACATCTTCAAATTCATCACGAGTTAAGGAAGAAGAAATATCTATCATTTGTTGGAAATATTCAGGAATTAACCGAGTTACTGAGAGGGGAGGGGTGAATCAGTAACTCCAAATTTTCTTCTAATTACAGATGTATTAACATGTAATTTACTTTAACCTTTGCATACAGAAAGCATGAAACTTAAAAGCATTCACAATAATGACACATAAATTTGGTTACCCAGAAACCTTCCAAAAGAAAGTAAAACTGGGGTGGGGATGAAACCCACAAAGCTTTAATACTGCAGAATAAAGTTGGCCGGTTAAGGCTTACAATTTGATCACTTCTGATGATCTGCCCTGTTAGGAGCAATGAGGATTGCTAAATCCACCCTGTTAAAGGATTTACAAACATACAATGAAGTATGCACTCGGTAAAGAGATTTTACAAAAGACTGTTAAGTCTACCCGGTTAAAGGATTTAGTACTGATTCACCTGTTAGGATGAAATAGTAGATCTCTTGCTTTGGAACTGGATTGCTGATTGAGATTCGCTGATGTACTGATCACCTTCTGTGATGAATTTGTCTTTGCTATTCCTTATACTACTGAAGCCCTTTGTAATTCACTTATCTCTTCCTTTCTTTCTTTTTCACATACATGCTCATATATTTTTCTTGACATTTTTACAACATTGTTTATATACAAGTCTTAAATGATTAATTACAATTATAATTACAAAGTCGGCTTGACAAATAAACATAAGTGCTACTAAGTCGGCCCAAGTATGGTTACATGGTTCCTGCAAACTAACTCGGTGACTTTCTGATACTCGGCGTCCACTGCATTACTCGGCATCGTCATGCACTTGATAGAAGTGAAGGCACGGTTCATACTAACCACTCGGTAGGTTTTGAACTCGGTAAATATTGGTGACTCGGTAGACATGATGTTACTCGGTTTACGCTATCCTGCTCGGTTTGTACTAACTTGCTCGATTTGCATTGTCTTGCTCGGTTTGCACTGTCTGCTCGGTTTGCACTGTCTGCTCGGTTTGCACTGTCTGCTCGGTTTGCAGTGTCTGCTTAGTTTGCATTGTCTACTCGGTTTGCAATGTCTGCTCGGTTTGCACCCAGAATGAAAATAAGTGTTGTCACTAGTGGCAATTCTGTTTAATGCCAACAATCTCCCCCTTTGGCATTAGTGACAAAAACATTTATTGGCCAAAACTTATATACATGAATCATGCTGAGTTTTATTTTGATTTTTCAAAATTTGTCTTTGTTATAGGGCTTTATACATTGTCTCCCCCTTTCAATGTGCTAACTGTTTCTATACAAATCTTCTTCTATACATATATCTCCCTCTATACGTATCTCCCCCTTTTTGACGATAATGCCAAAGGTGTATATACAAGTTATTTACAGAGAGAATCCAAAATTTGATAGAAAATTAGAATGTACCTTCATTATTAGTGCCAGGGTTCTGTCCCAACTTTCTTGCAGAATCTTGCATGTTTGGATTGCAATTTGGATTTCTGCAGAGAGTTCAATCATGTGATCTGCTATAGAGAACTGATTGTCATGAATCAATGTTTTGGAATGTTCAATGTGCTTATACATTGTATTCATGATGGGAAGGATCATGTGTTGGATGTCTAGTAGTGTTGACCGGATCCTTGTGTCTTCTTTCAGTAGATCTGACTGCATATTTGATAGGTATGAGATTTTCATGTGATGAGCAGAGATTGAACTTGGTTCAAGTTGCAGCTTCTGTATGCTAATCTTCATATCCTCATCCATTTTATCCTTAACATCCTTTGTGAACTTGGCAATATTGCACAATCTGGCCAAAAGAGAGGTAGCATTCGAATAGGTAGATTCAATGTTTGACAAAATTGAAGACAATTCTACTTGGTTAATAGCTATGTGCTGAGCAGTGTGCTCAAGCACTTTATTGTTGAATCTCTTCTCGGCTCTTTCAACTAACTTTTCTATCCCAGATGAATCCTCATTGTATTTATTAACTGCTTCTGCTAATTGTAGCAAAACATGTTGGGAGGAGTCTACTTTAATACCTAATGCATCAGAAAAAATGTCCTTAGCATCCTTGATGATTTGATATTCCTTGTCTCTCTCCTCTTTAAGCTTCTTTTGCTTTGCTTTCCTTTGTAGGATTTCACCTATATTTTTCATTTGGTCCGCTGATAGATTTGCAAAATCTAATGTTGGAATCTCTATTTCTTCATCTAAGTCTATATCCTCTACTATATTCTTACCCAAAAATTTTATACTCGGTTGAGCTTTAGGCTTATCTGTACTTAATGCCTTAGTAGTAGTGACAATAGACATAGTTGGACTGGCTATAGAGACTGGCACACTGTCTACTGGAGAGCTTAAAATATTTACACTTGTAGATTCAAAAACTGGAAAACTTACTGCTGGAAAACTTGATGATGTGGGAGACTTCAACTTGGTAGAAGAAATGGTAGTTGCTTCTGTTGTTGCAATAGATGGTTGGACAAATGTTGAAGTTGTCACAACCATGCTTGAAGGTGTCTCCAGGCTGGATGTAGAGACTTTTACTGGAGAGGTAGGAAGGGATGCAATGACTTATGCTGCTATTCTCACAGTATCATCTACCTCAGTGGCTTCTTCTTGTTCATCACTGTCATCTTCAATGTCTTTTATGATGACTGTTTCAATACTTGGTTGGTGAAGATGGTATATGTTTTTCCATGTGGCATTTGCAGCCTTCACAACCGATTCGATATTGTTGATCAGAATCAAACAAGTATTGAACCTTAGTGTCATCTTATTTTCATTTTCTTTTAATGCCTTCTTTACTTCATCATTTTTCAAGCTCGGCATTAACTGTCTCAGGGTTTGATCAAATATGTCTATCACAGTTTGCTTTGCATTGCTCCATCTCATTTTTATTGGATTTAATAAGACAGTTGGAACCTGTGGGGCTATGTCATCAGGAGAGTATTTCCACTGTCCCATCTTTTCAATAACAACATCTTCTATTTCCTTTTGTTCTATTTCTGATCTGGTTTCATATTTAAAAGATTTTATGTTACTTACTCCAGATCCTGATCCGTCTCTAAAAAGTTTGATCCTTTCTTGAAAGTTTAGAGGAGGCCTTTTGAATACTATGTCTTTATCTACCTTGTCTGCCTTGTCTGCCTTGCCTCTTGCATTTCTCCTTGTAAATACAGCAGTGGGAGGCTTAGGTGCCTTAGTGATGAATACCTTTCCTTTCTTCTTTGCAAGTTCTGGTTCCTCTGTTTTCTCATCCTTTTCCTCTTTTTCTTCAAATTTTTCTTCTTTGTCCTCGGTTATCATTTACATTTTGGCTATCCTCTTCTTTCCTTTGTTTACCGCCTATGGAAGCTTTATGCTTAGTTCAATTCTCACCTTAGCTTCATCATATGTTCCAAAATATGGAGCTTTGGGATTGACAGGCTGATTAAGAAGAGCTTCAATGATATTCTTGGTTTCATCAATATTTACCTCATAAGGAAGAGGTTTTACATATACAGTCCTCGGTTTAGCTGCTTGAATATATACATTGTCACAATCCACCATAAAAAAAATGTCATCCTTGTAATCTTCCACCAACTTCTGTGGAATCCGGAATCTGTCATTCATTTTCTCTTTGAAAGACTCAAAATAATTATCCATGATGCTTTCAAAATTTTCACCCATTTCTGAGATGTATTCATTTATTTCATAAAGGACTGGCACATCTGTTCTCCATACAAATTTTCCTTTAGAAGGGAAGAATTTCTGAGCATAGAAGAATAAACAGACCAATAAGGATCGAAACTTACATGGATTGTTTTTGGAAGTTTGAATGCTTTCCATGTTTTTGTTAAACTGCTTTAACAATAAGTTTGCTAGGTCAAATGTTAAGTTGTTCTTGACCACTTTGTATACTAGGTCAATAGCTTCACAGGAGACACTATTCTATCGACTAGAACTGTAAATCTTATGGGCAATTATCTGTGTACCAAACTTCAGTTCAGCATCTATAATGCTGCTAACTTTCATGCCTCTACTGTCCCACTCGGCTAGGGTTTTCTTCTCTAGTTCCGTCCGACCTAGGGTTTTGGTAGTTTTTGCTTTGTTCAACATGGGAAGACCGATGATTTGATGAATCATCTTCTTTGTGATCTCTATGGGTTGCTCAAGCCAAATCTTGCCATCATGTACACGGCTGAGAATGTATCTAACCCATTTATCTCGAAAGTTTCGAGGTAGATGTGCAATGTGAACTAAACCTTTATCTTCCAGATGTTTGTGCTCGGGTTTCAGAATACCATCCACACACAGTTCTTCATGCACAATATCTAGTTCTAGGTTCCCCATTTCATGAATTGAATAGTTGAAATGATTGCGAATATCGTTAATAAGTAGTACCTTAGGAGGAATCTGAGATTGAGCTCCGTTCAGATCTAGGGCTGCTGCAATTGCGGGCACGATCTTGAAATCTGGTACTTTCCATTCCCCTTGGACTAACATATCAGATCCTTTCTTTGCTGAGGTGCTAGATGATGCCATGGTAGCTCATAGAAAATTCCTTTCGCAAAAGTATTGAATCGCTGGGTTGCTCTTGAAATTTTCTGCTCTCAAAGTGCTAAAGGTTTACTGTGAAGAATGAGTTTGATTACTTGCCTTTTGTTTACAACTCTGTCATTAATGCTCAGTACAAATTAGGGTATAAATTCTGACAGACTGTCACCCACTAAGAATTAATTGCTTGGTAAAGACTTCGCAACTCGGTGAACTCAAGAATTCATATTGCTCCGACCTCGCTCGGTAAAGACTGGTACCGACCTTTCTTGGTAAAGACTAATACCAACCTTGCTCGGTAAAGACTAATACCGACCTTCCTGTGATCTTACTGCATCTTGCATGCTGATTTAGATCTTTCTTTTAATTCAGTTCTGGAACTGCTTGAGATTGGTCTATGAGAATACAGTTCCAGTGCTTTCTTGGAAATTTAGTTTGAGTCGGTAGAGCCACCCATTCCATTACTTGGACTGGTTTGCTCGGTAGATTTAGGAATCCATTTTTGTCTCACCTATTTCCTGACCTTAGTTCCTTCATTCTTCTTTCCATCTTCAACTTCACTAGCATTCATGCAGTTTCTGGCTATGTGACCGAGTTTAGTGCATTTGAAGCATATTACGGTAGTATCTCTTTTCCTTAGATGATGTTTTATGCAATTCATGCCAATGTGTCCATATTCTCCATAGTAATGACATCTACACCAGGTGTTGTAGTCCCATCCAAACATTGCTTTCATAATTTGTTCTGCTGGATTGAATATTTTGGATCTGCACTCAGATGCCTTGTGACCTTGTTTGTTGCATTTGTGACAATTACCTCTGAATCTAGGTTTTTCCTTGCATTCATTTGATTTGTGACCATGTTGATTGCAGTTGTAACATTTTCCATTGAATTCTGCTTTTTCATTGTTCCAACATTTATTTGAAGTATGTCCTATTTTACCACAATGATTACAAGTAGGTTTTTGATTTCTTTGAGTACCTTGCTTAGAGGATTCGCCTTCTCCTTTGTATCCAAGTCCTACTTTTCCTTTTTGCCTATGAAGATTTCGGTCATACAGCTGATTCAAGTCTTCTTGACTTTTCAGCATTCCTTCATTGATTTGTTTTTCAGCGTTTAGGTCATCCACCAATCTTAGATTGATTTCCTTTTCAGATCTTAGTTCTTCTCTTGTGCTTTCTATTTCTAATCTTAGATTCAGAATTTCCTCATTTGTATGAGAGATCTGATCAATTAGGTTTTCTAGCTGAAGGGTTTTATTTTGGACTTCAATGTTCCTTCCATCTAATTCATCTTTCAACTTGTTTCTTTGTTCCAAGATCTCACAAAATCTTGTAGAGTGTAGCTCTTGTTCTCCTTTTAATTTTCTCACTTCTTCCTGGAGAGACCCATTCTTTTCTAGGAGTTCTTTGATAGCATTGTTTGCTTCATCTGAGCTATTTGAGGGAAAAAGATCTTCAATCTTTTCTTCAATTTAATTCTGATCATTCATCTGATTTGCAAGTTCCTTCCTTCTTCTTAGGGATTGGGAAAGATGTTCTTTTGCTTCTTTAAGTTTAGCTATGGCCATTTCCAGATCTAGCTTTTCATTTTCAATCACCTTGTTTAGTTTGAATACCTCCATTGTCCTGGATCTTTTCTCAAGCTAGTTAAGCTTTGACTTGAGAACCAATGCTGCTCTGATACCAATTGTTGGAAATATTCAGGAATTAACCGAGTTACTGAGAGGGGAGGGGTGAATCAGTAACTCCAAATTTTCTTCTAATTACAGATGTATTAACATGTAATTTACTTTAACCTTTGCATACAGAAAGCATGAAACTTAAAAGCATTCACAATAATGACACATAGATTTGGTTACCCAGAAACCTTCCAAAAGAAAGTAAAACTGGGGTGGGGATGAAACCCACAAATCTTTAATACTGCAGAATAAAGTTGGCCGGTTAAGGCTTACAATTTGATCACTTCTGATGATCTGCCCTGTTAGGAGCAATGAGGATTGCTAAATCCACCCTGTTAAAGGATTTACAAACATACAATGAAGTATGCACTCGGTAAAGAGATTTTACAAAAGACTGTTAAGTCTACCCGGTTAAAGGATTTAGTACTGATTCACCTGTTAGGATGAAACAGTAGATCTCTTGCTTTGGAACTAGATTGCTGATTAAGATTCACTGATGTACGGATCACCTTCTATGATGAATTTGTCTTTGTTGTTCCTTATACTGCTGAAGCCCTTTGTAATTCGCTTATCTCTGCCTTTCTTTCTTTTTAACATACATGCTTATATATTTTTCTTGACATTTTTGCAACATTGTTTATATACAAGTCTTAAATGATTAATTACAATTACAATTACAAAGTCGGCTTGACAAATAAACATAAGTGCTACTAAGTCGGCCCAAGTATGGTTACATGGTTCCTGCAAACTAACTCGGTGACTTTCTAATACTCGGCGTCCACTGCATTACTCGGCATCGTCATGCACTCGGTAGAAGTGAAGGCACGGTTCATACTGACCACTCGGTAGGTTTTGAACTCGGTAAATACTGGTGACTCGGTAGACATGATGTTACTTAGTTTACACTGTCCTGCTCGGTTTGTACTAACTTGCTCGGTTTGCATTGTCTTGCTCGGTTTGCACTGTTTGCTCAGTTTGCACTGTCTGCTCGGTTTGCACTGTCTGCTCGGTTTGCACTGTCTACTTGGTTTGCACTGTCTACTCGGTTTGCACCCAGAATGAAAATAATTGTTGTCACTAGTGGCAATTCTGTTTAATGCCAACATCATTGTCATCTTATGTTCATGTCTATCTCTCAACTAATGAACAATGAAAGGTCCAATCATTGGTTAAATGTAATCATTGCTCATGTAGAATACTATAGATTCTCCAATTCTAGATATATGCAACTTCATCCTGCTTTTCCATGTCGAGAAGTTGTCTTTGTTCAGCTTTGGCACCTCTTTCTTCTACATCTTGTGATCTTTAACTTAAGTCCTTTAAAATTTCCTTCCAAGCAACAAATGCTCTAATACCAATTTTTAGATAACTGAGAGGGGGGGTGAATCGGTTAGTTCTAGTTATCCTATAATACCAAATCTCCCAAATGTATATATTAAAACTTTTCAATCAAATTATCAACTTGGTAAGCCATTAACAATACCTTTCTCTTCATCTACCAATCGACAAAAAATTCAATACTATATTTACCAATCTGACTAGTTCTACAATGTGTAAAGTAAAAAAAAAATTCAATCACATCAAATAAACATAACACATAAATTTTCAACGTGGAAACCCTGTTAGGGGAAAAACCACCTCAGACCAGTATCCCAAAAAAACTCACTCTTCTAAAGTAAGCTCGGTTAAAAAAACACACTGTAAGGTGTAACTTGGTTAGATGATTTATCACTAATAGTTATCCCTTGACCAATATTCACTACAGTTTCAACTAGAAAACCAACAACATTCATTGAATGCCATATTGAAATACAAAAAAGACTGTTAAGTTCACTCGGTTAAGAGACTTTGTTATAACAATGGTTAAACTGATATAGTAATGATTTGATTCAAATACAACTAAGATTTGTGTATTTTTAGATGTATTCTAAGCTCAAAATACCTCCTCTAATCAATAATCAATTAAATTCTTCATATCTTCCAACTTTACTTCACTCGTTGTATGCTTCTCTGACACTCGGTAATGTTTGCAGTTTAGCTCAGTTCTATCTGTAACTGGTTTGTTTAGAAGTGCATGAAAATAGCCCTTTCACATGAATTCTCCTACAGTAGAAAATAATACCATGCTCAATAATGAATCCCATGTCTCTTTAAATAGATAGCATAAACTGTTTACTTATGATCCATTAGATTTTGCCCCTTAATCTCCATCATTCATTTTTCCGCTTCAAGCTTCCTCAATAGTTTTGTCTATAACATGTTTGATTCTTCTTCATTTGAGTAATCTTGAATTTTGTCATTTGTTAGATCATCATGTAAAAAACTTTATCTTCTACCTCAGAATCATAAGCAATTGTCAAACTCATCAATTTAGTCAGCTGTTATAAAATTTAATTGTTTCTTTCAATTGGTCAATACTAGAATGTGTCAGTGACTACCTTCTCAGTTAATAATGTACTTGGTATACACTACACTAGCTCGGTGTACACAAGAACCTTTAATTACCAACCACATAAACTTGTTCATTTCTGATCTTCAATACATAACAAAATCATGTAATACAATCAAGTGAACAACATGATGTCATACACTCATCAATAAGTTATCCAATGTATACCATAGCCATATATTTCATATCCATCTTACCTTCATGTAGATATCTCATTTATTTACCATTTTTCTACTAGGAATAGTCCCAAGAGATAACTGAGGGGGGGGGGGGGGGGTGAATTAGTTATCTACAAGATTCAATTCTTTATCCAATTAAGTATAGAAGAACATTAAGCATAAACAAAATATGAGAACACTTAACACAACACCATAATTTTGGTTACGGGGAAACCAAAATAGGTAAAAACCCTGGTGGGCATTAGCACCCACTATAAACTGCACTAGAGTATTATGATCCATGTTAGAAGATCTTACAACCCTATTAGAAGTTGATCTTTACAATGCATTAAGTACAGTGACCTAGTCAAAGGTCAGACCCTATTAGGAGTCTTTTACAATTAACCCTATTAGGGGTGAGGAAACACTATCTAAGAGCACACTGCTCAAAGGGGTGAAGGCTGCAACCTTCTATTTAACAGATACACACTATATCTGGATCTTGGTAAACTGCATGCAGACCTACTATCTTCTTCATTTCCAATGAATATCATATACTCTCTACTTTTTCACATTGACCTTCTACTGATGGCTCAACACTTTGCACCTTCTGCTCTACTCTTATCTTTCAACTCTCTACCATGCTTAGCAATAAAAAATGACTTCCTATAAATATCTTCCTCTAAATGATATAATCAAGTTGTCCTATTAGAACCATCTTGAAATCATATTAGACAAATAATACAACTCTCCAATAACATTTCAGTTGGCTCTACTAAGAATGCAACACAAATTAGGACCATCCAACTCAATATGAGTAAACACATCGCTTCACACTGTCGGCTCCATAAAATCAGCTGATACTTTCTTTACATGCTATATTATATGATGTGCTCTTAACCAAGAATTCTTAACTTTTCTCCAAATACTAATCCAAGTGCGCATATCAAATTGATAGGTGCAACTACTACAACAATAAAAACAATGTTGGCTCTACCAGATAAACTCTAGAAACTATAACTATCAACTGGACACTTCATACCTCAACCTATGTTGTATATCTAACTCTGTGTCCATGAACATAGCATCATACATATTTCTACAACATAAATATAAATTTGCAAGGCTTCATTACAACCATATTGTAAATCTCATATATAACTCTTCCTCGGACCTGTCAGGAACACTCACTGATACAAACTACTATATTACTATCTTCTTTTAGAATCAACCTCTGCAACTATGATATCATACTAATAAAATATCTAGGAAACATATACTCATAGCTCTCTCCATCAAGCTTGCATGCATGCTTCTTACCATATGTTGTCATGAATGACAAACATACAATTAGCACCTTGGCTTGCTGGCAAATCTCCAACAATTTCCCCCTTTGGAATTGATGGCAACATATGGAATGAAAAAAACCACCAATCCAAATGTACAATCATTTTATAATATTCTCCATTTCCTCAAAAAAACTTCCCCAAGGATGAATCCTCCACCTCTTACTATTTTGTTTCTTCTTACTAAATACTCACTCCCCCTTGTGGCAATTATTTTATAACATTCTCCATTTCCTCGTCAAAACTTCCTAAGGACAAATCCTCTATCTACTTTTGAATGCTTTGAATATCAACTACTGTATTACTTACTATTTTGTTTTTCATGACTATAGAATTTCTCCCCCTTTGACATCAATGGAAAAGGGTGCCAAAAAATTAAGCACTGGTACTACTCTTGAGGTAGAGTATTCAACCTTTCATCAATCACTAAGGACTGATGCACTCCTGCAATCTCTAATCAGAGTCAAGGAAGGGAATTACTCCCAGCTTCTCCCTAAGATACTCAAATGTATCCTTAGGTAAAGGCTTTGTGAATATGTTTGCTAGCTAATCTTTTGTGCTCACATAGTCCAACTTTACTTCTTTCTTTGCTACTTTCTCTCTTAGGAAGTGATATTTTATCTCAATGTGTTTTTTCTTAGCATGCATCACAAGGTTATTTGATATATTGATAGTGCTAGTTTTATCACAATGAATAACAATAGGATAATCAATCAGAATACCAAAATCTTTTATCATCTACTTGATCCACATAATTCTAGAGAAATTTAATGCTGCTGCAACATACTCTGCTTCTATTGTGGATTGAGAAATAGAAATTTTCTTCTTACTTGTCCAAGTGACAAGCCTATCTCCAAGAAATACCGTTCCTCCTGAGGTACTCTTCCTATCATCCACACATCCTTGCCAATCTATATTTGTATACACATGAAGTTCTACATTTTCTAAATTAGGATACCATAAACCATAGTCTATAGTTCCTTTCAAGTATCTAAATATATTCTTTACTTCCATGAGATGACTTTTTTTAGTATCTTCTGCAAATCTTCTAGCAATACCAACTGCATTGGAAATATCAGGTCTAGATTGAGTAAGATAGATTAGTTTACCAAACATATACTTATACAAGGTTATGTCTACTGCTACTAAATCATCTTCTTTTGAAAGTTTGCATCCTGTTATCATATGGGTACTTACTATCTTGCAATCATCCATCTTGAATTTCTTTAATATCTCTTTCATGTATTTACACTGATTAATGAAAATACCTTTGTTTGTCTGTTGCACATTCACTCCCAAAAAGTACTTGATAGGTCCAATCATGCTCATTTACAATTCACTTTGCATCTCTTTAGAAAA
Organism: Chamaecyparis obtusa; assembly: GCA_027943335.1. Lineage (NCBI taxonomy): Eukaryota > Viridiplantae > Streptophyta > Pinopsida > Cupressales > Cupressaceae > Chamaecyparis > Chamaecyparis obtusa. The sequence continues at coordinate 115,105 of BSBK01009094.1, forward strand.
TTCAGCACTAAGCTTGTCATGTCCACCAAAGATAATGTTGTCAACAAATATAGAAAATAATAGCAATCCATCAGATGTTTCTCTTATGAATAAGTTGCAATCTACTGCTCCTTTCTTGAATCCAATCTTAGTTAAGTAACCATCAAGTCTTTCATAGAAAGCTCTAGGGGCTTGCTTAAGTCTATAGAGGGATTTCTTCAATCTACATACCATATAAGGTCTGTTTGACTTGACATCCATCTGGTATACCTTAAAGTCTTTGAATGTAGCATAGGCTAAAAACATCTTAATGGCTTCCAATATACTTACAGGGGAAAGTGTATTAGAATAATCAATTCCTTCTCTTTGTTCATATCCTTTACATACTAGTCTTTCTTTGTTTCTTACCACTATTCCATCTTCATTCATATTATTTCAAAATACCCACTTGGTTCCAATCACATTCTTATCAATAGGCCCAGGGACCAATTCCCATGTGTCATTCTTAATTATCTGATCTAGCTCTTATTTCATTTCTTCATGCCAATTTGAATGATTACATGCATCTTCAACACTTAAGGGTTCAATCTGTGGTAGTAAACATACCTCTTCAGTTGTTGTGGAACTCTTTTCTTTTGATCTTGTCATGACTTTACTATTCTGATCTCCAATGATGTCTTCCTTTAAATGATATCTAGATGTGAATTTAGGAACATTAGGTGTGATTATCTCATTTGAATTCTGTGATTCTTCTTCACTAGTTTCAGGGTCATTGAATAATACATCAATGCTGTCAAACATTTCATCAATCACCGTTTCTCTAGTGGTAGGTCTAGGTTCTTCTTCAATCATAGGTGCATAATCATGATATCTTTCTTAAATCATAAACTTCTCATCAATCTTAACATGAGCACTTTTAATGATCTTCTTCAATCTTAAATTAAAACATCTATAAGCTTTTCTTTTAGGAGAGTAACCAAGAAAAATATCTTCATCACTTCTTACATCAAACTTTCCAATTGCTTCATCCCTCTTGAAGTAGCACTTGCTTCAAAATATTCTGAAGTATTTTACTATAGGTACATTCCCAAACCATAGCTCATAAGGTGTCTTGTCTGCGTCTAGCCTCAATTGTATTATATTGATAGTATAGATTGCAGTATTGACCACATCTCTCTAATAGGCATGTGCGACCTTTCCTTCAATCATGATGGTGCATGTTGTATCAAATATGATCCTATTCCTTATTTCTGCAATTCTATTCTACTGAGGGGTTCTAGGTGCACATAACTGTCTCTTTATCCCATGTTCTTCATAATACTCATAAAATTTGTCAGAGGTGAATTCTCCCCCTATATCTAATCTCAGACATTTAATCTTTAATCTAGACTCATCTTCAACCTTAGCTTTGAATAATTTGAACTTCTCAAATGCTTCTGATTTGTCATTTAAGAGCATAACCCACATCATTTTAGAATAATCATCAACAAAAAAAATAAAGTACCTTTCACCATAGTATGATCTTGTTTGAGTTGGTCCACTAGATCTGTATGCACTAGATCCCATTTTTTCTCTGCCAAATTATGCTTACCTATGAATGAATTCCTCACATGCTTTCTGATTACACATTCCTTGCATATTGTATCAACTGGTTTTGCAATGCTAGGAAGGTCTCTTACTACCTTTACATTTCTTATCTTCACTATGTTGTCAAAATTGATGTGACATAGTCTTTTGTGCCATAACCAACTGTCATCTACTTTAGTAAATAAAAAAATTTCTTTAGGATTAAGATGAAAGAGATAATTACCTTTAGTCTTTGAACTTGATGCAAACATTTCTCCTTCCTTTTTATTAATGATGCACTTGTTATCTTTGAATTCCAATTGATATCCTTTGTCAAGAAACTATCCAACACTGAGTAAGTTATGCTGCAAACCATCAACATAAAGAACATCATCAGCATTGTTCTTTCCATCCAAGGTGATAGCTTCTCTACCTATGATAGGTTTAGGAGTGTTGGCTCCAAATCTAACCACGCCACCTTTGTAGCTATCTAGATGTACAAATCTATCCTTGTCTCTTGTCATGTGATGTGAGAAACCGATGTCAATGATCCAATCTATCTTGATGTTATCTTGTGAAATCAGTGCTAACTCCTGTGCTTCCTTTTCATCTTCAAGGTCCATTTCATCAAACATTTTCTCCATGTCTTCAAGAGAAATGAATCCAATTTCATCTTTTTCTAACTCTTCATCTGATACTCCATCTCCAGCATACTAACATTCTTTTGTATACTTGGGCTTGTAGTTAGTTTTGAACTTCTTGACTCTAGTAGGACACTTAGATGCAAAGTGACCATTATTGTTACATGAAAAGCATTTGAATGGTAACTGACCTTCATATTTTCCTTTCCCTTTCCTTTCTTTCTTAGAAATCAAAGAAATGAAATCATCTAGTTCTTTCTCATCATCATCATCATCATCATCATCAAAATTACTAGAAGTGTTCAAAGATTTCTTACCATGGACTAAAACTTTGAAGGTTGTCTCACTTTTAGGCTCTGTCTTCAAACTTGATATCTCAAATGCTGAAATTTTTCTGATTAAGGTCTCTCTCTTTTGAATTATTTTGAAAATTTCATAGTCTCATCTAGCATGTTTATCTTGCTCTCCTATTCTAATGTCAAAGTAGTCATCAATTTATCCATTATGTCTTCTTTCAAGATCTCTCCACCATTGTTTCTTATTCCTACAACTACTTCATTAATCCTTTGATTGTAGACTCTAATTTTCTCTTTAGGTAACATCTCCAATGTATTGTACTTTTTCTTCCATATCTTTCTGTGCACATTCTTGGCTTGGACATCTCCTTAAAACATGTCTTATAGATACTTCCATATCTTGTAGGCTTTATCTACTTTCTTGATCTCTGAAAATTCAATGTTAGACAATTTGTTGATGAGGGCTTCTTTGGCAATGGACTTTTGAGTGAACATCTCCTTCTTCTTAAGAGTTGCATATTACTTTGCAAGATCTGCTACAAAGGGAATCTGAAATTCTTTGGTAGCTAGTTTAAAAATCTCAAAGCCAATGCCCTGCAAGTGTGTCATCATTTTGTTCTTCCTATCGAGATACTTCTCTCCATGAAACTGATGACTTTCTTTTCTAAATAATTTCATCTAATCAACCTCAATTTGCTAAACGTTCTCTCCGAGGCACTTGGCTTTGATACAAATTGTTAGGAATAGTCCCAAGAGATAACTGAGAGGGGGGGGGGGGGGGGGGGGTGAATCAGTTATCTAAAAGATTCAATTCTTTATCCAATTAAGTATAGAAGAAAATTAAGAATAAACATAATATGAGAACACTTAACACAACACCACAATTTTGGTTACGGTGAAACCCAAATAGGTAAAAACCCTAGTGGGAATTAGCACCCACTATAAAATGCACTAGAGTATTATGATCCTTGTTAGAAGATCTTACAACCCTATTAGGAGTTGATATTTACAATGCATTAAGTACAATGACTTGGTCCAAGGTCATATCCTATTAGAATTGTTTTACAGTTAACCCTGTTAGGGGTGAGGACACACTATCTGAGAGCACACTACTCAAAGGGGTGAAGGTTGTAACCTTCTGTTTAACAGATACACAATATATCTAGATCTTGGTGAATTGTGCATAGACCTACTATCTTTATCAGTTCCAATGAATAGCATATACTCTCTACTTTGTCACATAGACCTTCTCCTGATGGCTCAACACTTTCCACCTTCTACTATGCTCTTATCTTTCAACTCTCTTCCATGCTTAGCAATCACAAATGACTGCCTATAAATATCTTCCTCTAAATGATATAATCAAGCTGGCCTTTTAGAACTATCTTGAAATCATATTAGAGAAAAAATACAACTCTCCAATAAAATCTTAGTCGGCTCTACTAAGAATACAACACAAATTAAGACCGCCCAACTCAATATGAGTAAACACATCCCTTCACACTGTCGGCTCCACCAAATTAACTGATACTTTCTTCACATGCTGAATTACATCATGCACTCTTAACCAATAATTCTTAACTTTTCTCCAAATACTAATCCAAGAACACATATCAAACTGATAGGGATAACTAATGCAATAATAAAAATAATGTCAGCTCTACTAGATAAGCTCAAGAAACTGTAACTGTCAACTGGAGACTTCATAACTCAACTTGTACTACATATCTAACTCTGTGTCCATGAACATAGCATCATACATATGTCTAAAACATAAATATAAAAGTGCAAAGATTCATTACAACCATACTATAAATCTCATACATAACTCTTCCTGGGACTTGTCAGGAAAACTCACTGATACAAACTACTGTATTACTGTCTTCTTTTAGAATCAACCTTTACATCTATGATATCATGTTGATAGCATATCTAGGAAACATATAATCACAACTCTCTCCATCAGGGTTCCATACATCAATGACAAACATGGGGTCATCGCTCTAGCTTGCTGGAAAATCTCCAACAATAAGTTGAATCAGAGACATATGAAATGGGTTGAGTATTTGTAGAGTTATACATTTGTGATAAAGCATAAGAGTGGAGTCACTAACTGATTTTCTAATCCATTAATTAAAAGGAGATCTCTGATGACCGAGATGAAAATTGAAGTTCTTGGCTTTGATGACATGAGAGATTCTTATGAATTTGATCCTGATTTTTCTAAGCTATGGAGAAACCGCAAAGAACCTATTCAAGAACAACTGAGTACTAAATGGGATGAATATTTTATTCAAGGAGGTATGTTGTTTAAGGATATTCAATGGTGTATACCGAGAGGAGAAATGAGAATTGATTTAATAAAGGAGAAACATAGTAGTGGTTTGGCTAGACATTTTGGAGTTTATAAGACATTGAATTTGCTTAAGGAGAAATACTTTTGGCCATAGTTTTATAAAGATGTTCAAAAATTTGTGAAAAGTTTTGGAATTTGTCAAGTTACAAAAGGAGTAAGTCAGAATACTGGATTGTATACACTAATTTTTATTCCTGAGAAACCTTGGATTGACATCAGTATAGATTTTATTCTTGGCTTACCCAAGATAGTAAGAGGTAATGATTCTATATTTTTTGTTGTGGATAGATTTTCTAAAATTGCACATTTTATACCTTGTAGAAAGACATCGGATGCAATACATATAGCAGATCTTTTCTTTAAGGAAATTGTCAGATTGCATAGATTACAAAGAAGTATTATCTCTCATTGAGACAATAAATTTATTGGTTACTTTTGGAAAACCCTTTGGAGAAAATTTGGCACTGAGTTAAAATATAGTTCTACATTTCACCCACAAACTGATGGACATACAAAAGATGTGAATAGAAGTTTGGGAAATCTTTTGAGATGTTTAGTTGGAGACACACCAAGTAATTGAGATTTTGTGTTGGCACAAGAAGAGTTTTCATACAATAATTTAGTAAATAGGAGTACTGGAAAAAAACCTTTTGAGATTGTAAATGGCATACAACTAAGAGGTATATCTGATTTGAGGGATATTACTAATGAAAGAAAGAGAAGTGTTGAAAGAGTAAAATTTTTTTATTACATGACGACATTGCATGAAGATGTGAAACAAAAGCTGGAAATAAGTAATCAAAAATACAAAGATAGAGCTGATAGATCAAAAAGACATAAGACTTTTGCAGTCGGTGATGAAGTAATGGTTCATCTGAAGAAAGGTCAATTTCTTGTTGGAACATATGGGAAACTGAAAATGAAGAAGTTTGGTCCTTGCAAGATTTTGAGGAAATTTGATAGTAGAAATTCATATGAGATTGAATAACTTGATGACATGGATATATTACCTATATTTAACATTGTTGATTTGTATGAGTATCATGAACCTGATGAATACATCATAGTATAGATGGATTATCTTATGAAACAAATGGAAGAACTGAAGTAGATTTTGGAACAAAGAATTGGAAAAAGTACAAGAGGAAAACAATATATGGAATATATGGTAAATTGGAAGAATAGACTGATTGAAGACAGTGCATGGATTTCACAATATGAGTTGGATGCAGCTCAGATCATACCTATTTTATGATTGGGAGAATCATTTCAAATAACCCAAGGTGTCTAATGCAAGAGCATCTCAGGTCCTTGGCAATCCTGTGTCACCAAAATGATGTTCGAAGTTTTCTTTGTTGTTCGGTTCCTTCTTTGACTGAGCTGGTTTAATGTTGCTCGGTTTCCTTTGTTCACTAGTGTTCGTCGGTTATCTCTTTGGAAATTATAGAATTTACCTAGCACTTGGTCATTCTTGTCTGGTGCTTTTTTTCCTTGCTTACCGAGTTATTTATTTTGGATTTCTATTGAGGCCGACTTGTGCATTTAATTTGGGTCACAGATTTAATGTTGGTATCTATCATTGGGAAGTGTGTGGACCTAGATCTAGTTGTTCCTTCTATTGATGGTGGATCTAAAGGCCAACTTGGTTTGGTAGCCTCTTGTATAAATATAGTTGTTTGGTTAGAGTTTAGGTAGTAGTTTTTTGGGATAGAAGATAGAAGATAGAAAATTAGAGATTGTTGGCAGATCCTCACATCTTGGAGGACTTCTGTACTTGATTGTAATATTAGGCCTAAACTGGGAAGGCCTTAAATCCTTTCATGTATGAATCAAATTGAAGATAATATATGAAAGTATTTGCATTCTCTCTCTCTCTCATTGTTGTGTGTTGTTGCTTCCGCATGTGATCTTTGCAAGGTGGATTTGGTTAGGTTGTGCCTTCAGCCTCTCTCCCCATCCTCCCTTGTGTTAGGTGGTATCAGAGCCATAGACTCATCAATAAGTTACCCAATGTATACCATAGCTATATATTTCATATCCATCTCACCTTCATGTAGATATCTCATTCATTTACCATTTTTCTTGTTCAGATATTTGTAACCATCATGATAAGTACAATCAAAACTAGTTGACATCAATGGAAATAATGTGACTGATTTAATTGCCTTACATATCAATTTAGTAGCTTTGTAACCTTCAATTACTATTTGTTACTTATCCATTACTTGTCTATTCATTCAATAAAGATATTCAATCAGTTGTAGGTTATCAATAATCAAGGATAAATATCCTTAATGTAAACCAATATTTTTATGTATGATTGGTTTTCACATAGTAGATAAATAGAACTTACCCAAGGAAAAATTGGATCCTTGGTAGAATGAGAGGGATTGAAATAATAATCTTGCCCCCAAGTATAGAGACAAGGATAAAGGGACCTATTATGCTACTCACAAAGTGTACTACAACATGCATGTTAATGAGCCCCCAACGAATAGGCTGACAATATTTTTGATTAAGTAAAATAGGTTTTACAAGGTTCCTAAAACCCACAACAAATTAAAATGTTGAAGTAACAAGTTCAGAGCTAAGATAGAGCATTTAAAAAAAAGGAATAAGCCCCAGAAAGGCTGACCTAAAAGCTACCATAGTTAAATAGTAGACAAAATAGAGAAAAAAGAGGCAGGCACCAGAAATCAAGTTAAGCCAAGCTCCTGAGCATAATAGCAACATTGCATTCGAGGACCTCCATCTTCTTTGTTGCCTCTTTGACTTTCTAAATGTCATGGGGTCCATGGAAGCCATCATCATCCCTATTTTTCTTTGTTCTAGCTCTGGTTCTCTTGCCTGGACCATCACTAGGCTTCTTCTTATCTTCCTCTGTAGTCCTTTGAACTTCCCTATAGTCCATCTTATCTTCCATTTTGTTGATTAATAGCTTAATGTGCTCATTAGATGCTTTGAGGATGTTATAGTTTTGTTCAGCAATAAACTTTAGGGCATCCTCAAGACTGTTCATTTTAGATTCTAGGTGATCAATCCTGGACTCCAAGCTACGCTTTCGCTCTATGGCTTTGTGATCCTTATCATCAGTGCTCTAAATTTTTTCTTTGAGATCTTCAATTTCATGGAAGAGCTATTTGAAGGACCTGAACTAGTCTAGCATTCTATTCTTAGCATTGTTAAGGAGATTCATCTCCATTTCCCTTGCCTTATCACTGAGAACCACCGGAGCGGGGTCAATCAACTCCTCCTTATGGATTTTTCCATCAGTTTCCTCCAAAATTTTAGGGTTCATGGCCTCCCTTATGATCCCCATGTGCACTGTGTTGACGTTGAAGTTCCTCCAAAACTTTTTGATGTATGATAAACTCCAAGGCTAGCTTTCACACCCTCCAAGAGACTTCACTTGCCTCCTAGTATCCTATTACTTGTATAGGATCTTCCATTAGACTTAGATCATTAAATAAGACCTATTCAAACTTTTTTGTAAGAGTCAATCTATGAAAACTTCACCTTGAAGGATCAACACCTTAGTTTTGATCCACTTCTCCACACTCACTTAGAAGGCTCTAAGTGTCAAATCCTCAAATCCTTCACATTTCCTTGCAGGGGTGTTCTCCATGTTGTAAACATCCTTAACTTGGTGGTTTTGATCCATTTTAGAGAGATCTTAGATCATGTTTCCATCAGAAGCAATAGTTCACCAATTTAGACCTTGAAATTAGGCCTAATCCTTGTAGCATTTTGCAGAGACTTTTGGCTCTTCTTTCAAAACTTTCTCAAACAACTTGCCAAACCAATTTGGGATTTGGATACCCTTTTGGATTTTCTTTAGGATTCTACAAAATTTTAGACCTGGAAGTCTTTGTACACCTCCTTCCTATAAACAAGGATAAATAGGGCTAAAAGACCTAGATTCTAGGATAGTCAAAATCCTAGTAGAAATATGGTTCAAAAACTTATGGGATTGATTGGTATGAACCCAATATTCATAGGAAATTCAACTATAATGAACACCTATCAAAAAATATCTTGGAGCTGCACTATACCTCCAAACCCTGCAAGTAATGCCTATTTCTTTCTCCATCAAGCCTCTAACCGCACCTTCCTAGCTCGCCTAGGGCTTGGCATTAAAAATGGTTCTCCTCAATTCCAAGAATCCTACCTTTACATAAATAATGTACATTTTTGAGTTTCCATGGTTGAATTTCATATGGAAGCCATGACTTCACAAACTATCACAGAGAGACCAACAAACAGTCTTAAACAAAACCAATTTCTTAGATACACTAAATCTACTTAAAACCCTTAACCTATCAAATGAAAATGTTTTCAAAACCCTTGAAAATCATGATCAAAACATTGTATTAACACTATCAAGTCATTAGATTTGACTATCAACACATAAACTCAAAATATCCTTCAAAACACTATTGCAGAGCTAATATTATCTAACTCAAACTTTACACAACATCCATCTACCTTGAGATTTGAGAAACCATGGCTTACATTAGATGCCATCTCCACCATTTTAGGGCCTATTGGCTGAGCATCAACATCTATAACTTAGGAAATCCAAAGTTATCCATGTTGCATGAAATATTTGCAATAATTGCAAATGTTGTCATGACAACATTTTTGCAACATTTGGCAACTTTGGTTGATGCCTTGATCCTATATTCTGGGACTCCTAACATCCTATATCTCAAGGATCCAAGGCTATTTATGACCATTATAGCATCTTTGTAACCATTAACAACTCTAGATCCTAAGACACATTAATGGCTCAATCTCACTAACTCCTAACATTAGGAAAATGAAATAGAAACTAACAAAGTCTAATTACCGATCTTAGTCCTAGTGACTAATTCACTTAGCTAACATTACAAGAGACCTTCTAAGGTCCTCAAACAAACTATCTAACTTCTTGACTTGGCTAGAGTCAAGTACAAGCTAGAACACACTAACCATGGAGGCTAGCCTAGGTGCTCCTACACCATCCTCCTCAAAAATAAGAACTTTAATCCATCCTTGGATTGATGATGGTAGGATCAATGCCCATCCTTTTAAACTCTAAGTCCTTGACCCAAATTACATCAGCAACACTCTACCCATACCTCTAAATGAGGTGTTCCTTATACTCCTTGAGTCTAGTCTTTTTATAGACCCTGGTGTCTAGTACATTGTCTGGTCCTGTACCTACAACAAGAGGGAGTTGTAAGTCTTCTACATCCCTGATCACTTGATGTATGGTCTGGTCCATGTATTCTTGGGGTCCTCTATAATGGAAAAGGTCTACAACATTGAAAATATTAGACAGTCCACTATCCTCTAGCAAGTCTACTTTGTAAGCATTGTCACCATACCTTGCTAATATAGGACAGGGTCCTATCCTCCTCATTTTCAGCTTGTGAGGTACCCCTTTGTGCAATCTTGACTTGCTTAGATGCACTATGACAAGATCACCAACATTGAACTCAACTATCTTTCTACCTTCATCCACCTTCGCTTTGTGTTTTTTGGTGTTGTCTACTAATGTCTTGCTCACTATTTCATCAACCTCTTTCATAGAAAATGCAAAATCATCTACATATCCACTTTCTTTGACTCCTTTCAGATCTCTCAATTCATAGACACCTCTTGGATGTATTCCATAAATGATCTCAAATGGACTCTTCACTGTGGATCTATTTATGGTGTCATTGTAGGCATATTCAGCTTGCCTAATCAACTGATCCCATTGCTGACCGTACTCTTTAGTAAATCATCTTAGAAGGTTTCTATTAGTCCATTTTTCTGTCATTCCAAAATATTTTGAAAATGGCCTCCTCCCTACAATTTTTTCATGGTTTGTGCTCCTACCCCGTGTTCTTCAATGTTTCACCTTGCTCCAGTCCATTTTTCACTTTCTGAATCATAAAATCTAAAAAGTTATTCGATTTTCAAGGCATGCTGGAAATATTTCAAAATTTGCCACAGTGTCGAAAACCCACAGTGTTTTCAAAAATCCATGATGTTTTCAGTCTGTGTGTTTTCAGCCTTCGTTATTTTCAACCCTTTGCTTCCTGCTTTTGTGCACTTATCCTTTGGCATTGAAAACTCTGTGTGTTTCCAATTTTCCTCTGTGTTGAAAACTCTGTGTTTTTGACCTTGGTCTTAACTGTGCAGGTGCGATGGATGGTGAAGCCCAGTCCTTCAAAGTTTCTTGTCGCTGATTCTCCAAGTCTCCGGGTAGTTACATCTTCTATCCAGAGACTTGGTGACTGTTAGACGTGCGATCTCTAAAAGATTGGCGGTTATCTGCTAACATCTCACGAACTTGTAGGTAGTTAGTTGTGTAGTCACTGAAAGCTTGGTGGTTTGTCTCTTCTCATGCTTCCAGCACGGTTAAGGTTCGGACAAGATCGATGGTTGCCGCAAGTGTGCATGGTGAAGATGCACGAGGTTTATTTTTTCATGCTTTTGTGACAACCGTCTGATCCTCTGAAAGGGTAAGCCTTCTTTGGTAGTGGTCTCAAAGATGATGATGTCGTAGCCTGTGATTGGCTGTCGCATGATCACATAGCCCAATTTTTTGCTATGTGATCATGCGATTGCTTGCCACGTGTCCTTGAGGCCTATTTGCAGAAAGGGGTGTGGTCCTGGTAGCAGGTGGTGATGAGGCTTGTTAGGTGGGCCCATTGGCTTTTGTTGCAGAGGTATGCATTTGGTGTGGTGGGTCCAATTCGCTAGGTAGTTCATACTCAATCCATGCAAGCAAGGCTATTGTGTGAGATATTGGTTTCATTTGAGGTACATGATGCCTATAAGGGTTTGAAAACCATTCCACAGTCAGTTACCTGCAGGCCTTTAGTGTGACACAAGTACATATGAGTGTGCAGATGAGGTATACCAGCCTGAGTGATGTGGAGCTCAAAGTGTAGAAGGATCTCTCTTTGATCCTTGACAGTTGGCCTTTTTCCTTGTTAGATTTGGAGTGTTGAGTGAATGTGACACTAGCCCTGTCAATCCTTATGTCAATCTAACCTTAGGGGAAAAAGAACACCAACATAGGGATTTATGAGGTGGTGGTTGACTTGTCAAGGGGTCCCACGGTAGTTTTAAAAGATAAATATGACCACCCAATTTGTCATGAAGAGATATAATCAACGACGACATTTAAATTTTTTGACTAACCATTGCCACTAGGTTTCAAACTTGTAGAGAGTTTTTGCAATAGGAGGTACCAAAATTGAATGTTTTCTGGCTGATTCCAATTGGTTTGGTGGCACTGGTTGTTGCAATGTGATCCAAGGTTCCCGTGGTCATCTACATGATGTTTTTGTACCTGGTGGAGTATGTTTTTGAGCTCGAGAAGCTTTTTGCAGGTGGGGATTTGTCCTAGTTTTATGCTTTTTTGGTAGATTACTTATTGGTTTGATGGTGGTAGGTATTGCGATCTGGCCCGAGGGTCTTGCTAGTTAGTGGCATGATGTTTTGTACCTGGCAGTGAATGTTGGTGGTGTGTCACATGTTCACATAACCCTTTTCTTTGCTATGTGATCATGCGACAACCCTTATTTTTAGGGTTTTCTAGTAGTTGGCCAGTTGCGATGAGTGTGGTAGCTCAGTGGCAGCTGTGAAGTTGATGGTGAAGATCTATGTGTTTGTGCAGAGTTGATTATGCTTCTTGGGTGCCATGTCAGTTTTATTGCACTGATCTATTTCTCTCTCCAAGCGGCTAAGGTTTTGATTGATGCCAAAGATCTCCATGTTTTGTACGTGTGAATTATTCAGGCTTCCTTTGGCATCGATGTTTATTCTTCCTGCAACAAGAAATCACTTCAATTTGCATCACAGTTAGCTTGTGGTGTTGAAACCAATGTAACTATACATCAGATTTTACCTAATTTCTCCTCGGGTTTCTAGGCTTTTCTACAATCTTTCATTTCTTATTGTACTTAGTGGTTGTTGTAGACTTAATTTTTCCCTAGTTGTCTGTGTTGGTGTTTCTTTTTCCCCAAAGGTCAGCTTGGCATTAGGATTGACAGGGCTAGTGTCACATTCACTCAACACTCCAAATCTGACAGGAAAAAAGGCCAACTGACAAGGATCAAAGAGAGACCCTTCTACACTTTGAGCTCTACATCACTAAGGTGGGTGTACCTCATCTGCACACTCATACAATTTGTGTCACACTACAGGCCTGTAGGTAACTGAATCTGGAATGATTTCCAAACCCTTTTATGTATCATGTACCTCAAATGAAACCAATATCTCATGCAATAGCCCTACTTGCATGGAGTGAGTATGAAAACCAGAGACCTAAACTAACAACATGAAAGGGAAAGGGTGGGACTGAATGGAAATGATTTGAATGGATTGAAAGGACCCCTGAGATGCCCTAAGTCTCTCATAGACTAGTGCCTTATCCAATGGGTGACAAAGTCAAATACCCTATTGCAAATGATAGCTATGAAACAAGAAAATAATATACCCAATGTCTTGATGCCTTACATCAATCACACACCATGACCAAACCTCAACTTAACACCCACCTGTGCATTCAAGCATGTTATTATCCATCAAAGGATTTTGACCCTCCCCTTAGAAGAGACCTATGAATAGACAATACATTAACCAGCATCCACTGGAAAACAAGCATGACCTATCCTTGATATTTTAGCTCATACATATATGAATACTAACCCTGAACCAGTTATCTCTGCGAAGACAACTCCACCCACAAGCTCTTAGGCAATGCAAGGTAGAAAAAGTAGACATCCTTGATGCATGACTAATGAGTTCAGAATTCAAATGGAGATAGCTTGACAATAGTAAGAGTATATTAACTTCTCACACATAAGACAAATCACTTACAATATGCATTATGTTCTCAGAACCAACAAGGAAAGAAGAACACTCTATATGCAGAGAGAAGGAGAAATCTATAGGACAAAACCTTTCATGGAACTAGAAAGGAACTCTAAGCTGGAACCTCTACAAAGTTAAAATTTCAACTATTTATACCACTGGTTACCTTGGAATCCTAAAACAATAGGATGCAACAAGCTACAGGTAACCAGGGTTAGGATTTCAATCACCCAACCAATCAAAATTTCATCAAAATTCAAAAACTCTTTCAAAAAGCCTCGAACAACAAAACCTATCCATCACCACATGGAAAAACATCCCTGTAAACACTCATGGCACCCTTGACCACACTGCAATAGCAAGCGCCACCAAACCAGTCAAATTTGGTCATGAAAGCATTGAATTTTGGTACCTTTGGTCACTCCAGATCCTCAGGAAAATCAAATTCAAACTGTAACGATCACCATGCAATTCACGGGCTTTATGTTCCTCAACTATTTTCCCTTAGTCACACAATTGCGCAGTCATCGACTTAACCACCACAGGAATTTGGGTTTCACTTTATGCCTGGTCGCATGATCGCAAGGCTCCCAACTCACCCTTGCGATCATGCGACCGCAGTCTCTTAGCTGTGGTCGATAGTCAGTCACAAACCATTTCCAAAGTCCTCGGCCCCACCACTAGTCAGTGACCAATCAAAATTGAGCACGCTAACAAGATTGGCACCATGGACCCACCTTTAACTTTGCACCTGCGACGTCCAGCGGTTAGTCGCATGATCACATAGCATAGAGATGGGCTATGTGAACATGCGACAACCCACACCTTAACCACCAGCATAACTGTCACTGCTACCCGCCACTAAGTAATGGTCCCACCAAGCACATCCACCTTAGCACCATGTCACCACTCCCCACTAACGTGGCACCCATGTCGCATGATCGCAAGGCTGAAAGATGGCCCTTGCGATCATGCGACAAGGCAATAAGACTACCATGTCACTCACTTTACCTTGCTACATGCCCTGTCACAAACCCGTTGACCAATGAGAAGCTTCCAACTCTGCAACACCTAACACTGGACCCACTGCCTAGAAAAGCCTTACCCCCTAGGAAGATCGGACGGTGGTCACATGATCACAAAGGGGAGGAATATTCCTTATGATCATGCGGAAACCATAAATCTCCTTGCATTGTCATTTCGCCTAACAAATACTAGGCCCACCTACCATCCTGCCACCTCAGACCAATCAGAAGATGCCAAATCACCACCTGCTACTGGGCCTCAGGGACATGTGTCAACCAGTCACATGATCGCATAGCCAAAAACTGGGCTATGCAATCATGTGATAGCCAACCAAAGGCTGCCACATAACCACCTCGGACCAACCAGAAGAAGCTTTACCTTTTGGAGGATCAGATGGTTGTCACAAAAGTGTGAGAAATAAACCTCGTGCAACTTTTCCATGTGAACAAGTGACAGCCATAGATCTTGTCTGAATATTAACTGCACCAAGCAACTGTGAAGAACCGGGACCCACGCGGACAAGTGGCAAGCGGTCACATGATTGCATGTCAGGAAAGTCTGACATGTGGCCATGTGATAACCAATCAGGAAGAGCCTACAGACTGGGACCCACCATCCAGTCAGACTTGTGCGGTTAGAGAATGCCAATAAACAGGGCAGAAGTGTAGGGTTGAAAACACACAGGTTTTTTGATGAAAGAGGATCGAAAACACACAAATTTTATGACACCAAAAGATAAGTGCACAAAAGTAGGAAGGCATAAGGTTGAAAACAATGAAGGTTTTCACACAGACCGAAAACATCATGGATTTTCAAAAATACTGTGGGTTTTCGACACTGTGTCAGATTTTTAAAATTTGTTTCCCGCAGACCTTAGAACTTGAATAACTTTCTAGATTTTGGAATTTATGAGACATGATCTTGACTGGAGCAAGGTGACAACATGAAGCACACAGGGCAGGACACTTTTACAAAAACATTTGCAAGGAAGAGGCCATTTTCATAGGATTTTGCTATGACACGAAAATGGACTAACAGTCTGTAGCTTGTTGCAACCTATTTTGGGTTTCGAAGGTAGCTAGTGGTATAAATTGTCAAAATTTTGACTTAGTCAGGGTTCCAGCTTAGAATTCCTTTCTGGTTCCAGTGAAGGGTCCTTTTCCTGTAGATATTTCTCCTTTTCTCTACATATAGGGTGCTCTTCTTTCCCTTGCTAGTTCAGAGAATACAATGCATATTGTACCAAACTTGTTTTATGTATGAGAATTTAATATACTCTTACTGTTACCAAGCTATCCCCATTTGGATTCTGAATTCATTAATCATACATCAAGGGTGTTTGATTTTTCTATTTGCATTGCCTAAGTGTTTGCAAGTGGAGTTGTCTTTGCAGAGATAAATGGTTCAGGGTTAGTGTTCATGTATGTATGAGCTAAGGTGTCAAAGATATTTCATGTTTGTCTTCCAGTGGATGCTGGTCAATGTATTATGTATTTATAGGTCTCTTCTAAGGGGAGGGTTCAAATCCTTTAGATGGGTAATAACATACTTGGATACATAGGTGAGTTGTTAAGTTGAAGTTTGGTCATGGTGTGTGATTGATGTTAGGCATCAACACATTGATTATATTGTTTTCTTGTTTCATAGTTGTCCCTTACAATACTGTATTTGACTCTGTGGCCCAATAGACAAGGCACTAGTCTATGAGAGACTTAGGGCATCTCAGGGGTCCTTTCAATCCATTCAAATCATTTTCATTCAGTCCCACCCTTTCCCTTCCGTGTTGTTAATGTAGGTCTATGGTTTTCATACTCACTCCACGCAAGTAGGGCTATTGCATGAGATATTGGTTTCATTTGAGGTATAGGATACCTATAAGGGTTTGAAAACCATTCCACAGTCAGTTACCTGTAGGCTTGTAGTGTGACACAATTTGTATGAGTGTGCAGATGAGGTATACCCACCTGAGTGATGTGGAGCTCAAAGTGTAGAAGGATCTCTCTTTGATCCTTGTTAGTTGGCCCTTTTTCCTGTCAGATTTGGAGTGTTGAGTTAATGTGACACTAGCACTGTCAATCCTAATGCCAATCTGACCTTTGGGAAAAAGAATAGCCAACAGGGTGAAAAAAGTGGGGAGGCTAGGATAGATCAGAGTTCAAAAATGTGTTTGAATGTAAATGATGTTTTCATATTTCTAATATGGGAATGTCCCATCTTTGAGAATTGACAATTAAAATCAATATATGGGGAAGATTCAAATCTTTTTGTTTGATTTCATCAAATGTATGTTTCTTTAAAAATATTTCATTGTATTCCATGTATTATCTCTACTAATTTTGGGTAAGTGGATGTTTTATGTTTAAGAAAAAGTCTCAAATAGTTATATAATTCATTTCTAGATCATAGGTTGTGGAGAACTTTGATTTTCTAAACTTCTAGTTCTTTTCTTCTTTAATTTTTAGCATTACACTTTTCATCTAATAATGACCTAAACAACCTTTAGTACTTTCAGGTTAAATGTAAATATAAGTGTAGATTAGTCATTCATTCATTTCATATCTAAAGAAGGGAGTTGGACCTTCATATAAAAATTGAGAGAGCGCTTACACATAAACATTGCAAGTGTCTCAACCATTAGTTGTAGAGTTTTGTCTTCTTGTTTGGGCATTCAAGAGTCATTTTGAAAAGGTTTTGTTAAAAGACAAATATGTTCACTGACACTTATAAATTTATCAAATGTGGGCTTGATATATATTATCAGGGACCAAAGAACCCATCTCCTTAGGGGTAATTCCACCACCATTTGTCGGCTTAAAAATATTAACACCTTGATCCTCCATTGGCTCATCCAAATCAGCATTAGGGACATTCTTTAATATAGTGTTTTTATTATTGATATTGATAGATGGGTTGCCAAAAATATTGGATTTCCCTTTAGCACAAGACATAGAAACCCTAACCTCCACTTTACTCTTCACATAAGTAATAGGATGCACCAAATTAGGAAAATAACATGGGTAATCCTCCTCATCAGATAATACAATCCTATATCTTCCAGAAGGGATTTTGGGTTTAGATGATGAGGGTTTCTATTTAATATATATTTGGAATATCTCATCCCTTTAAAAATCCACCTCCTCATCCAAAGAGGTTTCCCCATAATGGACACATACATTCTTCTTATACTCAATTCTAGTTTTAGCCATGGGATCTCTCTCAAAAGTGAGAGCTCTGACATACTCCATGATTAACAAGATTAAGCCCTTATGGAGAAAAGGGGAAGACGTGTTATTTACATGGGCCATTATACTATTATTTAATGAAGAAACTAGATAAAAGGGAAAGAAAATGCATTTACCATGATAGAAATAATTTAGAATTACAAAGTGATTAAAAAAAAATTGTTATAGAATTTACCATCAAGGGTGATGTAATGTGTGATAACCTCAATGAAATCTCACCAAGGCTTTAGAAGCAAGGTTATCTCCCACCCACTGTCATTATTCTTCCTAACTGCATCCCTCTTTTTTGGTAGGAAAAACATTTCCAGGGCCTCCGTGGAACTCCTTTCATCTCTACAAAATTTTCTTTCCTCAATAAGAGTATAAGAAAATTTAACGACTAGGTCCTTATTAATCGCTAGCTCTAGAACATACACACACAACACTCCCTCTTTGCAACCACAAATAAAGGCCTCAATAATAAGAGTATCAACACCATGAAGCTTCTTAATATAACCAGTAAGACCCCACATTGAAAGCTCATTCCACATGGCTTTTGTATTCTGCCATTTTCATAAGTGATAGGCTCCAATTGATTCATATCATAGCCCCTTTCTCTAAAAATCCCAAGTCACACCTCTCTACAACATAGACAAAGCCAAATAGTTCTAGATGACAATAATGCAAAGGGAGATTAGACAAATGATGTCCCTCTAAGGATAGCGAGAAGGATGTCATCCTTCACCATTTTCCAAATCCCCATGAGCTAAATGCATACCTCATTATCATGATGGATAAATATTTAGAGATCAGATGGGACCTTGTCATTAATATCCCACTCTTTCTTAGTTGGAAAGCCAACCCCAATATTGGCCAAAATATCCACTACCATATTGCTTTCATGGTAAACATATGATAAATTGACTTGATCAAAGTCCCTTATTATCATAAGTAAATATTCAATAATAGATTTAATCAGCTAGCAAGGGGGGAGGAGCTCTTTAGAGCATTAATAATATTGAGTGAGTCGCATTCCAACCAAAATCTTCTCCACCCTTTCTCTTTAGCCAATTTTATCATGGCATAGACTGTAGGCCTCAATATCAAAATATTAGAGTTAGTGTTACTTTTTTATAAATTGGACCCTTCCTCTATAATATTATATTGGGTTTGAATTTTATAATTACCACATTAAATACATAAGTAATATACACATATATTTATATATAGTCAATCGTTAGTGCTAGCAAAGTCATGTTATATTTATATCACATAAATATATTTGAATAAAGTTACATGATGGATGTACCTAAAGTCACTTATATGCCAAGCCTAATAGTAGATGTCTATTATAGATCTTTTTCTTGGCAGATAAAACTTTCTTTCTACAATCATGTCTTATCTTCCAACAAATAGTTATCATCTTCTAGAGTTGAGAAGAGGTTTTAAGAGGTTACTTGAATTTATATTTTCTATATTTGTCCTATGCTACCATGATGCTACAAGGATGACTTCCATATGATCCCCTCACCACCCTTCTCTCATACCTCAGGGTCTCGCTTTAACAAATTTGGCTTTAGAGACTATACATAACTATTCTATTTATATCTTATAGAGTTGGTAGAGATTGTATGGAGTTACTTGACTCTTTATGTTCTGTGATTGTCCTAGGCCACAAAGGTGCACTAGGATGACGTTCTAAAGGGCCACTCACCACCCTTCTCATATACCATAAGCCCTTTGTATGAGATGGTTTATAGACAATCAAGAACATCCTATATTCTATTAGAAGCATTATTTTAAGAATCATCTATTATCCATATACACATGGATTTTATTATACCATAATTAATTTTATGAAAAAGGGATGTTAAAGATGCTTGATTTGATATAATATTTACTTTTCACTCTTAAGATAACTTGTTGGATATATATGCTAATTGATCTCTATGAATCAATCTTAGTCTATTTGTGCACTCCTCATTGATTTCTTAGATTAACCTTGATGTTTTAATGTAAAGGTAAATTGAATGCACTAATTATTGGATGATATGCTCAGGCAGTATACTCTTGATCTACAAATTAACAATTACTAATAGTTGATCAAGAATTGATGACTCATCCCTTGGTTCATAGCATAATGTATTCCTTTCAATGCTTATAATGAATCCCACTTTATACTTTATTGGTGGAAGAGTCACTAGTTTTTATTTTTTCCTTTGAGAATAATATATTATTCCCCAAATTGATTTTCCTTTGATGTCCCCCTCAAGTGAAACCTTTTCCTATTGGGGGAGAGTCACACCTCTTCATAATGTCTACCATTTTCCAATAGTCGCCATCTTTTACAATTACAATCCTTTGAAATATTCACAAAGCTTCAACATTTTTCTTCCTTTGAAATAGTTAGACCCCTTCTGAGTTGTCTCTCTTTGGAAGAGTCAAAATCCTTAATAATTACTTGACCCCTTAAAAAAATCCACAAACCTTGGTAATTACAAATCTGTCAAATAGTTATAGCCCTTCATCATTGATTTCATATCAAAGAGTCACTTTCCTATGATATTATTCCTTTATTCTTCCATTCATCATTAATTAATTCCTTTTCTCCCCTCTTTCTTTCTTCCTTCCTTCCTCCCTCTCCCTTTTATATCTTATATTTAGAGACACAAAACTCTTCATTATGTATCTCTTGACATTTCATTAACTTAATTTAGTTGTAACATTTTTTTGCTCTGTAATAAGTTTTAATTTTTATTATAAATGGAGAAAAAATTATGGCCTGAACCAAAGGTGGTTACAAACAATAAAACCATCTTCCCATGGATAAGAATAGAATCACAAACTCATAAAAAATATATACCGAGAAAGACAACCATATCTCCAAACAAGGTGGTCATCGGGGATTACAAACTTTTCCTTTTGTATGAGAGTGAAGGACCATTTCAAAGGGGCTTCTCTTCCCATTTCTATTTTTTTTTCTTTTCCTTTTGACAACTTGACAGCCTTCCTTAACCTTTGCTACCTCATTAGACCATCTCAAAGACTATTCCTAGTGAATATTCTCCAACTTAGCAGAGGAACTATTCTCTTGATGACATTGATTTCTCCTAATTGCAAGTTCCTCCACCTTTTTGTTGACCTCTACAAGGCCCTTTTTCTCCCTTGCATCCGATGCATATACACCAGGTTGCTTCAAATCCTTATGATTACAGATCTTATGGTTGTCTTTGTTTATTGGATCAAAAGCCCATTGCTGCCCATTACCAGAAACAACTTGAGAATAACTTTGTTGATTCACATTTTTCTTTTACACTATGTAATGGTCACTAGTAACATCTTTCCACCATGAAGCATTCTTCTAAGACTTTTGTTTGGAACATTGATCTAATAAATGTCCTGTTTGAAAACTCGCCTGCATTTAAATGTGAGCCCTTCATAATCGAGAGGCTACACCCAACAACCTTTTGATAGTTTGATTGTTAATGCTTCATGGAGCTCATTAGAAAAATCCATTTCAACCAAGATTTCAAAAAGGGTTGAATACAAAAGATTTGAAGAAACATCGTCGACCCATAAAAACTTCCCCAAAAGAATTTCCTATAGCCTCAAAACAAGACTCAAACCAAAAATGTAGAGGGAGATTTGGAAGTCTCACCCAAATCGAGACTCTATCAAAAACCTCTGCGGAAGGACAAAAATTTGGATATTTTGTTATTATTTATTTTTTATATTTAAATTTTATTATTATTATTTACTTTTCGATCTTATTTTAGAAAGGGGACGTTACACATGACCAAAATGCATATTCAAATATAAATGTCTTCAACATCTATTCAGAAATATTGAGAGATATTAATTTAATATATGCACTTATATATCACTATTGAAAATATGATGCACTAGTTAACCTTAACATTATTGTTGTCTCCACCAAGATTCAAATCATTGTTAGACTACTGAATTCATAATTTTTTGTCTTTATGAAACAATTAAATTTGTAAACTTTAAATTATTTGCATAATCTAGATTATAAATTCTTCTTATAGATTTCAACAATATAAAAATTATCTAAATAATTTCAACTTCAATAATAAAATAAAATTAAAAAAATAAACACTGATATATCTTATAAAAAATTAGCAAAAATGCTATTAAAATAGTTTATTTATTAAATAAATAAATGTAATATTTTTAAAATTCTGTATCGAACTAAAAGGTCTACAGTATAATAAAACTAGAACGGTGAACTAAATTTCGGCAACGGTGGTACATAAGTCAAATCACTCACCCTTTAAACAATGAAATACTAATTTAAACTATATCAATATAAAATTTAGAAAAATTGTACGAAGGAAGGGCCAAGAAATGGATTGGTATTTACTATTTCAATAGTGTTAATCCATGAAAAGAATATCAATATAAAATTTAGAAAAAATGTACGAAGGAAGGGCCAAGAAATGGATTGGTATTTACTATTTCAATAGTGTTAATCCATGAAAATAAATATACCGTGAAAATGAGAGTTTGAAGACCTGTAAAATTGGAGACTTTAAATCTGATTTTTTTTTTAAAAATCAGCTGCATACTAAGTGATAGAACAGGAAAATAAACTACAAACGTACATTGTTCAATGAGATTGAATGCTCACAGTCAGGAAAAAAACTTACAACTGTATTGAATAAATTCACAATTAGCACAAACAGCTCTTCTCTTTATCTATCTTTCTTTTTTTTTTTTGAAAAGTCTGGCTTTTCTCAATATTTAATTATGTTCTCATTAGTAACTATTTCTTAAACAGATAGTGTTAAATATTTTAAGAATTTGCCTTTCTTAAAATAAATCTTAAATATGATTATTTTCCATTGCACTTGTCAAACAGATTTCTAATTGAAAATCATTCTAAGTAATTGACATGATAGATAGCATAAAGTAATTAAAACATTAATGTAAAAATTAATACAAAATCAATTCTAGAAACAATCGTTATAATTTAATGAATTTTTACAAATCGATAAATGAAAACCACAGTGTTCAACAAATAAACTTGAGTTAAGAAACTCATTAACTAGTTTCGATCAAAACCCATGAAACCCTTTTATCACATTTCAAAACCATTATGCATCCAATCAAACGTTTTAAGGACAATATTTTACAAAGGGAAAAAACCCTTGTGTACGACAACAGTAAACTCTAGTCTACACAGACATGGGGTTCTGGGTAACAATCTTCACCCTTGTACTATAAATTTCTAGAACGAAATATCCTATAACATTTACAACGTTACATACACTCTAGACAAGATTTTGTGGTTAGCTCAGGGAGCTAAAGTGGTCGCTGTGAGATTATTCCAGGGGATGTAACCATCTCTTCCATTATATCCCAGCCAGAAGTGTTCTTGAAGATCAGATCGCCTTATATAAGAATCCCGCATGTCCTCAACAGTTCTTAGAAGACAGGAGAAGAATCTGCGAGCTAAAAGAGAGAACTGCCTGAGCATTAATGGTATGTTTCTGGTGGTGGAAGGGATGTATTCAGCTGAAGAATACAACACATTTAAGACATCCAACATCCTTCAATTCCTTGATCTGTCTATGTTATGTCAACTTCACTCTACCTAAATATTATCAGGTTTAATAGTCAAACTGCAATTTGGTACGTATCCACCCTAAAAACTTTAAAAGAAAACTAGGTCAAAACTAAACTGCGATGAAACCCACTGATTTCCATAGATCAAGGGCGGCAGTGGAATATCAAAAACGTTGGATCTGCATTTCAAAGAAGATTGTTTCTAGATGAAAAAATTTCATGATTCGAGGTTATTCGTCAAACTCAAATGGCTATTTCTACACGCATAGTCCCACAAAATGTCACGCACTGATGAGTTAGAGAATACGTGTAGTCCGATTACGTATTTAGGTGTTGCTTCGAGAGGGTGCACGTGAAGGAAAATATCAATATATATGAGCAGAAAGAAAGTAGCTAGGTTACCTATTTCTAGGTATTGTGTGTATGAGAGGGAGTAATTGTTGTCTTTTACCATAAACAAGCACGACTTTCTCCATTCTCAGGGCCCACAGGTGACTTTTTCACCGATTATGAATTTCTGTCATAAGCATCTATTTATGGATTGATTGATTATGAATTGAGAAAGTAGACAAGAAGAAATGGATAAACATATCTTGATGAATTCTATAACAAAGGTGTTAAATATAATGTGAAACCATTGAGGAATGATCTGAATTATTAAGAAATGTTGAATGATTCTTAAATAAAAATGAATAAACAACACAAAGCAATGAAACATCCAAGTAAGAAGTTATGCTAGCATTCCCCAATTACAATGTTTTAGAAAATGGTACTCTTAAAAGAATTCAAATTTCACTTTTCCAAGAGGCTTGGTAAGTATATCTACAAGTTAAAAATTTGTCAAATAGTACTAGAGCTAAATATGGGAGTCTATGAATTATTGCTAAATGTAATGGCACTTGACCTCAATGTGGTTCATTCTCTTGTAGAAATTGGATTTAGACAAGATTCAAGGCCCTTTGATTATCACAATACAGAATTAGTGATTACTTTTTTTTTTCAAATTTCAAATATTATCTAGAATGTAATGTAGCCAAATCACCTTACACGTAGCTCCTTTTGTAACACAATATTTAGTTGCAATGGATGAGAGATAGGAAAAAAAATTCATGCTGATCCACGCAATAGGATCAAATCCAAGATGAAAAAGAAATCCAAAGTTAATTTCCTATCATCAATATGTATCCAACTTTATCTAAGTCAACATGTTGCTACAAGAAGATTTGAGTGTTCTTATATTCCAAATCATACTCAGTGTACCTCAAACATATTCCAAAACATATTTTACTACAATCTAATGACATATTTTGACTACTCCATGGACCTAGATAGATAGCTAACAACAAAGCATATAATTCAAGTAAATAATAAAACCAACAACTTGTTGATAGAGAGTTACATCAAAATTAAGGTGAATCATAAAAGTGAGAGAGTTCTAAAACTTTCTCCATTGGATTGGAAACAAGTCAACTATAGGATATCCCAAACCATTTTAAGATTGTCTTGACATATTTTAGGTAAGATATAGAAATATAATGCTCCTTTTGACATATCTCCAAGCCAAGACAATAATGAAGTAGCCCAAAATATATCATGTTTCAAAGGATTATTTTAGATGATTCTTGATAATTGCTGCCCAAATTTTTCTATGAATACAAATTTGGCATAGAACAATTCCTAGGCCTCTATTTTTATCTTGTCAATCCCCCAAAAAAAATTTCATGAGTCTACCTCTTTTCCCCTGGTCTCTGCAATATCTTTTAGGTCTCTGGCTAGAAGAAAAACCCTTAGAAAAAATCATAAACTAGTCGTTACCCTGCAAAACCCCTTTGGCCGCATTATATTTCTATGTTACTTTATCTTGGTCACTTAAGTTCTCATATTTCCACATGCCTTTTTAAATCCTTTAGTCACCAAGTCTCTGATTCCTGACAGTTAACCCCTTAACACTCAGTGATCCCGCGAGTGGTTACCGTTTCGGTTGGCGGTCTCAGATCAACAGTCAGTTCAAGATTCGAGGTCTGATGGTTTGCATGATCTCATGGCCCCAGAAGATTCCATGAGATCTTGCGATGATAGTCGATCTTCCTGTCTGCAGAGTTCATCTTGTCAGTGCGACTGGTGCCACCTCATCCAATTTGGCAGCTCCTGATTCATCAGCGGTGTCTGATTCGACAGGTTGTTAGTGGGGCCATCTTCTTTGGCGGGTTAAGTTTCGGTTTGATCTCATGGTCTTCACCATTCCGCAAACCAAAGATGCATGTATTTTATCATCACAGTATAGCGATAGCCATTGATCCTTCTCCATCACCTGGCTCTTGACAGTGGGTCCTGTGTCAGAGACAGATGCTACATGTATCTCAGTTGTCAGTTTCTCATTGGCCGGCTAGTGTACGATGTGGAGATGTGTCAATGGGACTGGCCCCTTTCTACAGTCAGAGGCTTTGACATCTGCAGAGGATCGACAACCGGTGTATGTTTGCAAGGGTTTGTATCAGGGCTAGTGATCATGAGATAGCCATGGATCTTGCTTTATCTACGGGCTCTGTCAGGTGGATCCAATGTCAGAAGGTATGTGACGTGTATCCGAGGGGCCGGTGTTTGATTGGCTGGTTGGTTTGCTATGTGGTAGTTGTTAGTGGGCTGGTGGGGTTAGGGGTTTCTAAAGAGGTTAAGGCGCGAAAAGATCTCCCAACTGTCGTTACACCGCGGATCCAAAATGCTCGATCGTTAGCGATGGTGGTATAGCGACAACCATCCGATGGTGTTCTCAGGGATGTGGGTCCAAAGTCTGCTAGGTGTGATGATGTGCTCAATTTTTATTGGCTACTGACTCCCAGGTGGCATTTGACTTGTCAGAGGGGGTTTTAAACTATTTTAAAAGGTGCATCTGGGCCGTTCATATGTCGGGAGAGTTTTCGCATCGATGGTTATGTTTTAAAAGTGATTGGGCTAGCCATTGATATTCAAATTTAAATATTTCTCTGAGAAGGTTTTGCTAGGGTTTGAATTTTGCGGCCATACATGATAGTTTGTGTTGTTGGAATTTATTTCTTCAGGATAGGGATGGTTGAGAAGATGATAATGGACAATTTGATCATTGGCACCATGGATTTCACATGGTACCACATCATGTTGAAGCTTTAATGAGCTTGGCACCACCTTTTGCAAGGTTAATCATTTTTTTAAACCTAGATATCAGATCAGGATCAGATTGGATGCATTCATGGCTTAGTGGAGTTGTAAGTAGGTAGATGGATCAAGCTTGATATGTCTGTAGGTGGGCTCAGTACCAGGATCAGCATGCAAAGAGAAGATATGATCTGATTGCCAGTTTTCTCATAGATTTTGATAATAAGTGATTAGTGTACCTTTAGGGTTTGATATCATCGATTAACCTTGTAACCCTAGTTAGGTTTTTCACTCTTGCCTGCGTACAGTTGAGTATGTATATAATGTATTTTTAGAGCTTTTAAGCTTAGAGGTTGGAAATGTAAAAAAAGAAAGAGTCCTTTTTCAGAAGGCTATCTGTGGTATTTCTTCTACCCTCTGGGCTTCTACTCTTGTAATCCCCATTGATTATCCAAACACTGCAAAGGTATTTTGTGACAATTTCTCATGTCCCTATGCTTCCTTGTTTATATTCTCTCTTATTGAATTGAAGTTTATGTATGTTTTGAGTGATATCCCAGGGTTCCTGATCCCTCTCTCTTTTTGCAATTGTTGTGTGTTATTGTGTTTGATCTAATTTTGATGTGTTGTGGGTATACTTCAGCCCCCTAATAGTCTTGTCTCAATCCTACACCGAGTTGCAGAAGTGAATATCTGCTTGCAGGTCATAGGTTGTGCCTCATGTTTAGGCCCTCCTATGAAATACTTATGCAAGCCTATTTAGTGATTGGTGATCTCCTAGACCTGAGTTGTTCACTTGATTTCATCCTACATATTGAGATCCAAACCCTAGTTTCCATGCATCACCTAGTAGGTAGTTTTCTTTCAGTCATTTCCCTTTCCAAGCATTCCTTCTATCCCTTTCCTTCCAAAAGTTTACTTTCATGTCTAGAAGCAAATTAGGGTGATTATCCAAGAGGAACCAACCTAGAACTTGGAGGTCTCATCTCAGTTAGCAAAGGTCCCACAACCTAGAGATGATTCCCATGTTATACTAAGTTATTAAGATCAAGAGAGCTTGAAACAAAGGGTGAAAACTTAGTGTATAACAATTTTGGCATGCCTGTTGGGACTACACAAGAAGTTAATTGTTTGAAGATTATGTTATCTCTGATATGAAAATTGCATAATATAGACTTGAAGAAGTTATTTCATCAAGTATATCTGGTGACTCCACTGATTTCAAGGATTAGGGCTAACCTTGTTCAAGGTTTATGAGAATGGTTGAGACTAGAAGCTCAAAGCCCACTAAATTTTTAGAGTTACCCTCAAAAAGAAGTCACAAAGGTAGGTCAACTCAAAGAACATCCCCTGTAAGGAGAGATCAATCAAAACCTCCTGATACGTCAGAAAGAAGACCTTTTTCCTTTCATTCCAAAAGAAGAGGCAGATCTCTAACTAGAGATCTAGAGGAGGATTCAAATCCAGTAGCAAATACAGCTCATATAGTTGTTAATCTTTAGATACCAACTCCTACAATGGTCAGACCATTTTCTTTTGCACCATTCAACCAAGGCAGTCCATTAGCCTTTGCTCAACATCATGATGTGCCTTTGGTGGCACTTAAGAGTATACCTGATTTCACAGGTGAAGGGTAGACAACTTCTTTTGAACACATAAGAGACATGACCACCATCTACAGCATACACAACATTACTCAGGAAGATGTGGCCACAAAATTATTAGCAGCCTCTCTAAAAGGTAAGGCTTTAAAATGGTTTAGAACTCTAACTGTTGGCTCCATTACTTCATGGGATGAATTAGGGGATGCATTAAGCAAACATTTTGAGGATAAATTAGATAACTTGTCTCTAGTTGAGCAGTTAACAACTATTAAGAGAGACTCTCAAGACATGGAATAGAATTTCAGTCTTAGTAAGACCATCAACTAACCATGCCTTCTTATACTACTTGCAAAGTCTAAATGGTCAAATTTCTATCATGATCTAGTCTATGGGTGGTACTTCTCTTCCCTAAGCTTTTGACATAGCTGCCAGGGCTGAAAATTGTTTAATCCAAGCAGACATGATTGCTAGAAGGCCTCCAATGCCCATTTTTCCTACCCTTTAGCCCATTGCACCTACCCAAGTACCCCCATTTACTCCTATCCCCACCATAGCAACACCTCAAGCTAGTACTAGTGGTCAAGAACATGCTAAGGTAGGTTTCTCTCAAGAGTTGCAAGAAATCAAAAGTAGCCAGCAAACTCGTATACAAGAGATGACCAATTTATTGTAGACCTTGACTAAAGAGGTCACAAATCTAAAGAAGCATGGTCAAGGAATCAAACCACCATTTCAGCCATAAGGCCAAGGTCCTAATCAACAATATGAGAATCAAGGATAGCCTTATCAGCAAAATAGGCCACCATACTAAGGAGGCTATCAAGGACAAAGACAAAGTTTCAATCAGAGACCATTCCAACCATATAACCCTGCACCTCTAAATTTTGCAAATCCAGTGAGGGATATGGTTCCTAGTCAAAATAATATGGCTATGGAGAATGAATGGTGTTTTCCTTGTAATCAACCTAACAATCAGGCTACATGTTCAAATGGATGGATGAATCAAGATCTAATGGTTCAAAATGCCTCACAAGAGAATGAAACTGCTCTCTTTAATTGGGAGCAACCAAACTTCAATGGAGTCAATGATGAAGTTGCTTTTGTTGCCTATACAAGAGCAAAGAGAAGAGCTCAAGACATGGAGAGGGAAGATTCTAATGCCAAAGCCACCACATCCACAGAGCCACTATAGCAAGCTACTCCCATCATACCTAAGGAGGCTCCTATCATGACAAGCAAAGAAGGCCAACATTCCAAAGAGGTGGAGCCCATCATGCCAAAGACACAACAAAGAGTACATGATGTGACACCTTATAATATTGTAGACAACATGAAGAAGGTGAATGTCACCATGTCCATGTGGAACTCTTTAGGTCTTCCAGGACAACCTGAAATCTTGAAGAAGGTCATGACAGAGGTAGAAACTCCTCAATCTACAAAAGAAGCTGCAAAGCCAGTGTTGGTCAACACTGATCAAGAAAAGGAGGCTCCAAGTAGCAACTCCAAAGGAAATGCCACACAAGGTAGGAATTCAAAGCCACCTCCCTTTTATGTATCTTTAATCATTTGAAAAATTTTAGTACATAATTGTATGGTAGATAGTGGAGCTACTAGCACTGTAATGGCCAAGAAAGTAGCTAACCAATTAGGACTGAAATATGAGCCCTTTCAAAAGAAGGTTACACAACTTGATGGATACTCATTCAATACTATAGGTGTGGCTAAGGATACTAGTCTAATCCTTCATGCTAGTCCTAATTTTTCCATCCTCCTAGATATATATATCATAGATCTCCCTGCGTTATTTTCTATATGTCTTTCAAGGGAGTTTAGAGCTAAGATAGGAGGCTATCTATCTTCTAACTGGTCTCACATGCTATTTCATACAAGATATGGGACCAAGGTCACCATTAAGTTAGAACCATTAGTAGCACACCATATAGGACCATATGTGTCCAATGCCATCAATGTAAACTGCCCTATATTTGATGATAGTGATTTCCAAACCATTAGTGAAGCAAGCACAGAGATAGAAAGTATCCCTAATATTTTTCTAGATGAAAGAGCTTCAGAGGCCCAAGAAAATCTTGTTTGGGATTTTGGTTTGGGAAGTTATTTAATACAAGAAAGTGGAGTCGTAGAGCCAAGCCTTTTCAAAGAGGACACTGATTCAAAGGATCAGAATAATCAGGTTTGGGAACTATTTTTTGATGGAGCTAGAAGTAGACATGGTTTTGGTGGTGGTGCTATGCTAGTGTCCCCAAAAGGAGAAAGGTATTACACTTCTTTTAGATTCAATTTCTCCTGCACTAGCAATACTGTAGAGTATGAAAGGCTAGTCAATGGACTAGAATGGGCTAGAAAAAGAGGGCTTAAGGCCTTAAAAGTCTATGGTGATAGTCAGTTAGTTGTCAGCCAAGTAAGATGGATAAGTGCAACCAAAAATGACACCATGAAAGAATACAAACATAGAGTTTGGGATGCAATTGAAGATTTCCATGCTTTCAATATTATTTTTGTCCCTCAAAAATTAAATCAAAATGCAGATAGGTTAGCTACTGTTGGATCCCAATATGACATTCCAAATAGCATTTCAAAAGAAATGGATCAACATCATATCAAAGTGATTGTCAGACCATCTATTCTTGATAATGATGTCAATTGGCAAGTGTTTGACAATGATGAACTAATTCTATAGTTCTTGTTTGAAGAAGATGTTTTTTCAAGAATAATCAAGATAGGTTATCACAAAACTATGGTGATCAAGTGATACAACTCAAGTCCAATAAGATGCCTAGAGGTCTTGTCACCTTAGAGACTATCTTCAAGAAGGATGATGAAGTTAAGAAGAACAAAGCTAGCCTGGTAGTCCAACAAGAACATTGTGTTGGATTAGAATTGGAACCAAGTAAGAGCCTACAATTTGGAAAGGTAAACACTGAATTGG
The DNA here is from genome assembly GCA_027943335.1 of Chamaecyparis obtusa. Taxonomy (NCBI): domain Eukaryota; kingdom Viridiplantae; phylum Streptophyta; class Pinopsida; order Cupressales; family Cupressaceae; genus Chamaecyparis; species Chamaecyparis obtusa. The sequence goes on from BSBK01009094.1 coordinate 146,318, forward strand.
AAAAGAAAGCTTATACTCAATTATTCAAATAATTTAGTGATGGTTTTTCATGGCAATATGAAGACCTCAAGGGTTTTGATCCTGCCCTTGTTCAACACACTATTGAATTAGAATCAAATGCCAAACTAGTGAGGAAAAGAAAAGGCCTGTTAATCCCAAACTTGACCCACTTATGCATAAAGAAGTACTCAAACTAATAGAAAGTGGTATCGTCTACCCCATTAAGCATACTAGTTGCATTTCCAACCTTGTTCCAGTTAGGAAGAAGAATGGGGAGTTGCGGTTATGTGTTGACTTGAAGGATCTTAATAGATCCTCATTAAAGGACCACCATCCACTACCCTCCATGGAACAAATCTTACAATGTGTCTCTGGATCTGAGAAATTTTCATTATTGGATGGCTATTCAGGATACAATTAGATCCTAGTTAATTAAGAGGATCAATCTAAAACTGCATTTACAACCAAGTGGGGAACCATGGCTTATCAAAAGATGCCCTTTGGTTTGTCAAATGCAGGTGCTAATTTTCAAAAGGCAATGGATATGGCCTTTAAAAGCCTCATGTACAAGTTTGTACTGGTCTACTTAGATGACATAACTATCTATTCAAAGCATGCAGTAGACCATATCAAACATCTGAGGAAGATTTTTGAAAGGTGTAGAGAGTTTGGGATATCCCTTAATCCCAAGAAATGTGTGTTTGTAGTTCATGAAGGAAAGCTATTGGGATATATAGTATCCAAAGAAGGAATTACAGTGGATCCTAAGAGAATTGCAGCTATCCTAGAGCTACCATTGCCACATCATAAGAAAAGTCTCCAATCTTTCATAGGAAAGATTAATTTTTTTAGGAGATTCTTGCCTAACATTGCAAATTTACTTAAGCCTTTGACAACCATGTTAAAGAAGACTTCAACTTTTAGTTGGACTAATGAAGGGAAAGCCAATTTCCAAGCTATCAGAGAGGCCCTAATAGAAGCTCCTGCCCTCTTAAACCTAAATTTCAATAAGGATTTTATTCTTTATGCTTATGGAGGTCATGATGCCATATCTGCAATGTTGACTCAAGAAAATTCAGATAGATTGGATCAGCCTATTGCTTTCTTTAGCAAGGGTTTAGAGGAGTATGAACATAGATACTCTTTTTTAGAAAAAACATGTACTTGTTGTGGTGAAGAGCCTTAAAAAGTTTAGATGTTTGTTGACCCATAGAAAGGTACATTTAAAGGTTACTCATCCAAGTGTCAAAGACTTTTTGCTTTCCAAGGACCTAAATGAGAAAAGAGCTGGTTGGATCACCAAGGTGATTGAATATGACATTGCTATTCAAACTACCAAGCTGGTTAGAGGAAGAGGTCTTTGTGAGCATTTGGAAAGGGATGAGAGTTCAATGAAATCAGAACAAGTGGATACATCTCTGGTGGTGCATTCTACAGAAGAACAAGACAAGGCAACAATTTGGTTGCCTAATATGATCAATTACTTGAAGACATGACAATGTCCTACAGGCCTAGATTCAACAAAAAGAAGGTATTATAGATTACAATCTATTCCTTTTGTGCTGATAGATGAGGTTCTTTTTAGAAAGGATCATAGTGGTGTCCTTTTGAGATGCATAGAGTCAGAAAAGGTAGCAGATGTCCTATTTGAATTTCATGACGGACCTTCTGGAGGTCATTTCTCTCCTAGGACTACTGCTTTTAAAATCATGAGGGCTGGATACTATTGGCCATCTATCTTCAAGGATAGTCATGATTATGTCAGAAAATGCATCAAGTGTGCCATGTTTGTAGGAAAAGAAAGGCTTGCAGCCTTGCCCCTACAGCCAGTTAGAACAGAGCAACCCTTCATGAAGTGGAGTATAGATTTCATTGGTATGATCAATCCTCCATCTAGTGTAGGACATAAATGGATAATTACTACAATAGATTACTTCACTAGATGGACAGAGGTAGTTGCATTAAAAGAGGCCAATGAGAGTGTTGTCCTAATCTTTTATGATGACTTAATTCATAGGTTCGGAACTCCTGATTCCATAATTTTAGATAATGCCTTAGCATTCACAGGCCTTAAAGTCTCAGAGTGGGCAGTCAATAATGGCATCTATCTGAATACTAGCTCCAACTACTACCCTCAAGGCAATGGCTTGGCATAATCCACCAATAAGAACTTGATTAGGATAATCAAGAAGACTCTGCAAGATAATCAGAGAGATTGGCATACTAAGTTGAGGTCTACATTGTGGCTAGATAGAATTACCCCAAAGAAAATCATTGGTAATTCTCCTTATATGCTAGTATATGGTAGAGAGGCCAAGTTGTCCATCTCAACTGAATTGCCAGCCCTGGACTTAGCCACTCAGTATGCCATATTTGAAGAAGGAGATCCTTTGTAGATCAGGTATGCTCATTTGATGGAATTAGAAGAAATTAGAGACAAATCAATGCAAGATATGGAATCCCATCAGATTCAGACAAAGAGGAGCTTTGATAAAAGGGCCAAAGTTAGAAATTTCAAGGTTAGGGACGTAGTCCTCAAAAGGGATGAGTTCAGATCCAGTCCTGGTAGGCATACAAAATTTGACTCCTTTTGGGGTGGACCATTTGTAATCATGGAATGCAGAGGTTCCAATGCTTTTCAACTATCAAATATGGAGGGATTCCCCTTACCTATCTCTATGAATGGTTTCCACCTGAAACGTTGTTTTGAGGTTAATCCCTCTCTATGAATTTTGTAAAAATGCTTTTCTACTTTCTTCCTACTTTCTAGTTTAGTTTCCTATTTTCCATGAAGTTCTCTGAGAATAGTTCTAGTTCTACCTCTCTAAGAGAATTTTGAGTTTTCATGACCCCATGACCAATGGATTGTCAAGGTCACTGTTTCCCATGTCTAGCAGGCTGACATCCAGTAGAAATCACCAAAATGTTGCCCAAATTTTCCTATGGATAAAAATTTGGCATAGAACCATCCCCAGGCCTCTATTTTTATCTTGTCAATCCCCGCCAAAAAATTTCATGAGTCTACCTCTTTTCCCCTGGTCTCTGCAATATCTTTTAGGTCTCTGGCTAGAAGAAAAACCCTTAGAAAAATTCATAAACTAGTCGTTACCCTGCAAAACCCCTTTGGCCGTGTTATATTTCTATGTTACTTTATCACAGTCACTTAAGTTATCATATTTCCACATGCCTTTTTAAATCCTTCAGTCGCCAAGTCTCTGATTCCTAGCGGTTAACCCCTTAACACTTAGCGATCCCACAAGCGGTTGCCATTTTAGTTGGCAGTCTTAGATCAATGGCCAGGTCAAGATTCAAGATCTAACAGTTTTCACATAATCGCATGGCCCTGAAAGATTCCATGAGATCTTGCGATGATTGTTGATCTTCCTATCTGCAGAGTTCATCTTGTTAGCAAGACTTGTGCCACCTCATCTGATTTGGCAACTCCTGATTTGTCGACGGTGTCTAATTTGATAGGTTGTCAGTGGGGCCATCTTCTTTGGTGGGTTAAGTTTTGGTTTGATCTTATGGTCTTCACCATTCTACAAGCCAAAGATGCACGTGTTTTATCATCATGGTATAGCAACAGTCGTTGATCCTTCTCCATCGCCTAGCTCCTAACGCTGGGTTCTATGTCAGAGATAGATGCTACGTGTATCTCGGTTGTCAGTTTCTCATTGGCTGGCTAGTGTGCAACATGGAGATGTGTTAGTGGGACCAGCCCCTTTTGACAGTCAGAGGCTCTGACATCTACAAAGGATCGATGATCGGTGTATGTTCACAAGGGTTTGTGTTAGCACTCACGATCATGAGACAGTCGTGGATCATGCTTTATCTCTGGGCTTTGTCAGGTGGGTCTGATGTTAGAAGGTATATGACATGTATTCGAGGGGGTGGGGTTTGATTGGCTAGTTGGTTTGCTACATGGCGGTTGTCAGTGGGCCCGTGGGGTCAAGGGTTTCTAAAGAGGTTAAGGCGTGAAAAGATCTCATGGCTTTCGTTACACTGCAGATCCAAAATGCTCGTCCGATGGTGTTCTTAGGGACATGGGTCCAAAGTCTACCAGGTGTGATGACGTGCTCAATTTTTATTGGCTGCTAACTCCTAGGTGGCATTTGACTTGTCAGAGGGGGTTTTAAACTTTTTAAAAAGGTGCATCTGGGCCGTTCATCTGCCCGGAGAGTTTTCACATCCACGGTTACATTTTAAAAGTGACAGGGCTAGCTGTTGATAATCAAATTTAAATATTTCTCTATGAAGGTTTTGATAGGGTTTGCATTTTGCGGCCATACACGACAGTTTGAGTTGTTGGAATTTATTTCTTCAAGACATGGATGGTTGAGAAGATGATAATGGACAATCTAATCATCGGTGCCATGGATTTCATAGGGTACCACATTGTGTTGAAGCTTTAATGAGCTTGGCACCACCTTTTGCAGGGTTAATCATTTTTATAAACCCAGATATCATACCGGGATCAGATTGGATGCATTCATGGCTTAGTGGAGTTGCAAGTAGGTAGATGGATCAAGGTTGATATGTCTTTAGGTGGGCTCAATACAAGGATCAGGATGCAAAGAGAACATATGATCTGATCACCAATTTTCTCAGAGATTTTGATAACAAGTGATCAGTGTACCTTTAGGGTTTCATATCATTGATTAACCTTCTAACCTTAGTTAGGTTTTTGACTCATGCCTTCATGTAGTTGAGTATGTATGTAATGTATTTTTGGAACTTTTAAGCTCAGAGGTTGGAATTGTAAAAAAAAAAGAAAGATTCCTTTCTCAGAAGGCTATCTGTGGTATTTCTTCTACCCCTTGGTCTTCTACTCTTTTAATCTCCCATTGATTATCCAAACATTGCAGAGGTATTTTGTGACAATTTCTCATGTCCCTATGCTTCCTTGTTTGTATTCTCTCTTATTGAATTGAAGTATATGTATGTTTGAGTGATATCCCAGGGTTCATGATCCCTCTCTCTTTTTGCAGTTATTGTGTGTTATTATGTTTGATCTCATTTTGATGTTTTGTGGGTATACTTCAACCCCCTAATAGTCTTGTCTAAATCCTACACCAAGCTGTAGAAGTGAATGTCTACTTCCAGGTCATAGGCTGTGCCTCATGTTCAGGCCCTCCTATGAAATACTTATGCAAGCCTATTTAGTGAGTGGTGATCTGCTAGACCTGAGTTGTTCACTTGATTTCATCCTACATACTAAGATTGATGTAGGAGCATCCTGGGTGTAAGGGCAATCTTGCATCACCCAAAAATATTTATGTTTTTATTCAATAAGTGTTATTTTGTGCAAAGCTGCTATTTATGGAAAGTTACTATTTTTGGTAATTTTCGTATGTGCTCATAATGATCTGATTTCTTTCTTGGAGGTTCATTTTGGTCATATAAGTCTGCTCGTAAAGTTTCATTGCCAGATCAAGTGTATATTGGAAGATATTGAAGATTTTCGGTATTGGCAGCAGGGTACAAAAACTTTGAACTTAGTTTTGAAGGCTTTAGAGGCCCCGAATGAGGTCAAAAATTTGGGTGACAAGCACTTGCGCCGGTCAAGCCTGTAGAGCGCTTCGTGGCATTTCTGAAATGGGGTTATAATAGCCGATCGGGTCAACTAGTGATGACTTATGGTCTTCAGAAGTTGGGCCACCTGAAATGGTGAAAAATAATTTTCTTCAAAATTTCTGTTCGGGTTTCAAAGGTTATCTTGAGCTGACTATGATGTAATGAAATGTAAAATAAAATAACTCTAAGTTTGGTCGGCCTTATTGGCTAAAATTCTGCAACCTTCCCAGGCGGTGGAAAATTGGCTATATAAGGAAGGCTGTATTATTGTCTTAGGCAGTTCAGAATAGTTCTGGGTAGTAGATCTGGGCAATAATTCGAGGCTTTGTCCTACAGAATATTGTAAGGGAATGCCCATGGGGCTTTGCATATTGTAATTCTGAAAGTTTGTAATTCCACATTTGTGGAGATCATAAGAAGCCAATTTTCTATTCTTGCATATTGTTTTTGTTTCTCTATTTCTGTTATGCGTTTGTGGTATTAAGGGGAGCACCCTTCATCAAGTGGTATCAGAGCAGGTTTTCTTGAGTGTGTAAACAGATCGCCGACTGTGAGGCAGTTTGCACCAGGACCGTGGTTAGGGTTTCAGCGCACATCGCGAAAATGCCTCCATGAAGAGAATGTGGCGGAAGAGCTGGTGCTGTGACACCTGAGGTTAGAGAGCTGCAGAGACAAGTGCGAGCATTGCAAGAAGAGATTCATAGAGGAATGAATCTTAATGTCAGAGATGAAAGCGAGGATGAAGCCGAAGAAGAATATCAAGAAGGAGAAGTTGAAATTGTGAACCAGGAGGAAGAAAGATTTTTTCGGGCGATTTCCAAGATTGGGAAAAGACCTAAGATTGAGGTTCTTACATTTTCTGGAAATCTTAACCTAGAGGAATTGATCGACTGGATCAATGAATGTGAGGAATATTTTGAGTATGAAGATGTTGAGGATCATGATAGGGTCAAATTTGCGAAGGCCAGACTGAAAGGTCATGCGAAGATATGGTGGCAAGAGATTCAGTTGGAGCGAAATAGAAGGGGAAAGGAGAAAATCACAAGATGGGATCGGATGGTGGATAAATTGAAGCGACAGTTCATTCCTATTGATTATGAGCTTGACCTACTGAAGAAAATGCAGAGTTTGAAGCAAGCAGGAAGATCTGTTCAGGAGTATACGGAGGAGTTCTATCGACTCCTCATCAGAACAGGCCATGCTGAAGCTGATAAGGAGGAAGTTACCCGATACCTTAATGGGTTAAGGCCAAGCATTCAGGAGGAGTTGAATCTGGTTCGAATGAACAGTATTGAAGAGGCATACCAGTTTGCCCTAAAAGTAGAGGAAAAGCTAAACAATAAGTTTGAGAGCAGACAAAACGGAAGAGGTCGCGGTGGACGATCTGGTGAACGGTCATATGGTGGCCGAAATGAAGATCCGAAAAAGAAGGATGAGGCCAGTAGTAGTCAAAATCAGAGAGGAAACAATTCCAATCGCTTCCAGGATCAGAATAATAGAGATCAAAGAGGAAGGGGAAGAGGACAAGGATCTGGAAGAGGTGGCTTCCATGGAACATGTTTTCACTGTGGAGAAGAAGGTCATAGGGCATTTGAATGTCCTCAGCGCCAAGGAAAAACGGACAGGAGAAATGAAGGCCAGGCTAGAGTTGCACATGTAGATGAAGATGCCAGATCATCAAATTCTAAAGATGCTGAAAGAGGAGAAACGTTGATTAACAGAAGAGTCCTGTTGAGTGGTGAGAATGAACCTTAGCAAAGGAGGAGCTTGTTTCGCACCAGGTGCAAGTGTGAAGGTAAATGTTGTGATGTGATTATTGATAGTGGAAGCACTGACAATTTGATGTTAGAAGAGATGGTGACAAAGTTGAAGCTCAAGAGACAGAAACACCCACATCCATATCGGATTGCCTGGGTACAGGATGACCACAAGGTCATGGTCAATGAACAATGCCTAGTGAAGTTCAAGATCGGCGGGTACCAAGATGAGGTACTATGTGATATCATCTCTATGGATGCATGTCATATGTTATTGGGTAGACCGTGGCAATTTGACAGATGTGTTGTACACGATGGTCGTGCGAATACCTATTCCCTGACAAAGGATGGAGTGTGAGATAAGCTAAAGCCATTGAAGGAGACCGAAGAAAAGGTATGTGGTAATGCAAGAATAACATTTGTTGATGGAAGGAAATTCCTAGATGGTATGAGGCATGAGCATGTATGTTTTGCTTTAATTCCAAAAGCTGGTAAAGAGGAAGTAGAAGATGTTCCTATAGAAGTTGTAGATTTGTTGAATAAGTTTCAGGATATTGTATCCGATAACGTGCCTGATGGATTACCACCAGTCAGGAAGATCAGTCATCAGATGGACTTGATCCTAGGAGCGAGTTTTCTGAATAAGGTAGCACACAGAATGACACCTGCAAAAAGTGAGGAGTTGAACAGACAAGTACATGAACTGTTATAGAAGGTGTTGATTCGAGAGAGTCTGAGTCCTTGTGCTGTACCAGCGGTATTAGCACCAAAGAAGAATGGAGAGTGGAGGATGTGTACAGATTCTAGGGCAATAAATAAGATCACAATCAAGTACAGGTTTCCATTGCCATGAATGGATGATTTTATGGACTGTTTGAGTGGAGCTGTGTATTTTTCAAAGATAGATCTGAAAAGTGGATATCATCAGATTCGGATCAGAGAAGGAGATGAATGGAAGACTGCCTTCAAGACAAAGGAAGGACTGTATGAGTGGTTAGTCATGCCTTTTGGGCTAACCAATGCACCGAGCACTTTCATGCGGCTCATGAACGAGGTTCTGAAAGAATTTCTGGGTAAGTTTGTCATCGTTTACCTAGATGATATTTTGATCTTTAGTAAGACATTGGATGAGCATATGATGCATATTCGTATGGTATTTGAGAATCTGAGAGAAGAAAAATTGTTGATTAATTTGAAGAAGTGCAGTTTTGTGAAGAAAGAGTTAGTGTATTTGGGATTTGTAGTTTCAGGAGAAGCTCTAAAAATAGACCCAGAGAAGGTACAGGCTATCCTTGAATGGCCTACTCCAAGGAGTGCTACTAAGGTAAGATCTTTTCATTATTTGGCTAGCTTTTACAGAAAGTTTATCAAAAATTTTAGCAGTATTTGTGGACCCTTGACTGAAACAATGAGAGGGGATAGAAAAGAGTTTAAGTGGACTAATGGGGCAGAAAAGAGTTTTCAATTGTTGAAACAAAAAGTTACAGAACAATCAGTTTTAGCACTTCCAGATTTTAATAAGGTGTTTCAAGTAGATTGTGATGCTAGTGGTACTGCAATAGGAGCTGTTATGAGCCAAGAAGGTAAACCTGTTGCTTATTTTAGTGAGAAGTTAAATGATGCCAAGAGGAAATATTATGTTTATGATCAGGAATTTTATGCTATAGTTCAGGCATTAAAGAAGTGGAGACATTATCTGCTTCCTAAGGAGTTTGTTTTGTATACTGATCATCAAGCTTTGCAATATTTGAATAGTCAAGGAAAGTTGAATCAGAGGCATTTGAAATGGGTTGAGTTTTTGCAGAGTTATACATTTGTTTTGAAACACAGGAGTGGAAAGTCTAATAGGGTTGCAGATGCTCTTAGCAGAAGGCAACTATTGCTGACAGAAATGCAGATTGAAGTGGTTGGGTTCAAGGAACTCAAGAATTTGTATCCAGAGGATCCTGATTTTGGTGAAGCTTGGAAAGCTTGTACATAACCTGTTACTCTAGACAGGATGAAATGGCTGGATTTTATTATCCAAGATGATATGCTATTCAGAGGGAGTCAGTTGTGCATTCCACGAAGTTCTATGAGGGAGAATCTCATCAAGGAGAAGCATAGCGGAGGATTGGCTGGACATTTTGGTCGTGACAAAACCCTTTCTTTGGTTAGTGAAAATTATTATTGGCCACAATTGCAGCAAGATGTGAAGAAGTTTGTACAGAGTTGCAGAGTATGTCAGATGGTGAAAGGAGTGAAGCAGAATACAGGGTTGTATCAGCCATTACCTATACCAGAGAAGCCTTGGGAGGATATCAGTATGGACTTTGTTCTTGGTTTACCGAGGACTCAGCGGGGACATGATTCAATTTTTGTAGTGGTTGACAGATTTTCAAAGATGGCACATTTCATTCGCTGCAAGAAGACTAATGATGTTGTTCATGTAGCAGAATTGTTTTTCAGAGAAGTAGTGAGACTTCATGGTTTGCCAAAGACCATAGTTTTAGATCGGGACACTAAGTTTGTTGGATATTTCTGGCGTACGTTGTGGAAGAAGTTGAAGACAGATTTGAAGTTCAGTTCATCACATCATCCACAGACTGATGGACAGACAGAGGTGGTGAATAGGAGTTTGGGAAATTTGCTGAGATGTTTGGTTGGAGATAAGCCAATAGGATGGGATTTGATTTTACCCCAAGCAGAATTTACCTACAATAATTCTATCAATAGGAGCACTGGTAAATCACCATTCCAGATTGTATATGGAAGTAGTCCAAGAAATGCATCTGAATTGAGGAAGATAGATAAAGGAGAAATAAGTAGTGCTGAAGCTGAGGATTTTGCAGAACACTTGAAGAACATCCATGGGGAGGTGAGGAAGCATATTACCAAGATGAACGCATAGTATAAGGCTAAGGCAGATGAGAAAAGGAGGTATAAGGAATTTCAGGTTGGTGATGAAGTCATGGTTCATTTGCAGAAGGAGCGGTTTCCAGTTGGTACATATAACAAGCTGAAAATGAAGAAGTTTGGACCATGCAGGATATTGAAGAAACATGATTCAGGAAACGCATATGAGGTAGAATTACCTACCGAGCTAAATATTTCACCAGTGTTTAACATTTCAGATCTGACAGAGTATCATGAGGGAGGTGTTGAAGATGAGATCACAGCGGCACAGTGGAGTATTCTAGCAACTAGTTCAGACACTAAGGAGATTGAAGATATACTGGATAGTCGTGTTGGCAGAAGCACAAGGAACAGGACATATGAAGAATATCTGATATTTATGGAAAGTTACTATTTTTGGTCATTTTGTATGTGCTCAGAATGATCTGATTTGTTTCTTGGAGGTTCATTTTGGTCATATAAGTCTGCCAGTAAAGTTTCATTGCCAGATCAAGTGTATATTGGAAGATATTGAAGATTTTCGGTATTGGCAGCAGGGTACAGAAACTTTGAACTCAGTTTTGAAGGCTTTAGAGGCCCCGGATGAGGTCAAAAATTTGGGTGACGGGCGCTTGCACTAGTCAAGCCTATAGAGCGCTTTGTGGCGTTTCCGAAATGGGGTTATAATAGCCGATCGGGTCAACTGGTGATGACTTATGGTCTTCGGAAGTTGGGCCACCTGAAATGGCGAAAAATAATTTTCTTCAAAATTTCTATTCGGGTTTCAAAGGTTATCTTGAGCCGACTATGATGTAATGAAATGTAAAATAAAATAACTCTAAGTTTGGTCGGCCTTATTGGCTAAAATTCTGGAACCTTCCCAAGCGGTGGAAAATTGCCTATATAAGGAAGGCTGTATTATTGTCTTAGGCAGTTCAGAATAGTTCTGGGTAGTAGATCTAGGCAATAATTTGAGGCTTTGTCCTACAGAATATTGTAAGGGAATGCCCATGGGGCTTTGCACATTGTAATTCTGAAAGTTTGTAATTCCACATTTGTGGAGATAATAAGAAGCCAATTTTCTGTTCTTGCATATTGTTGTTGTTTCTCTATTTCTGTTATGCGTTTGTGGTATTAAGGGGAGCACCCTTCATCAAAGATCCAAACCCTAGTTTCGAGGCATCACCTAGTAGGTAGTTTTCTTTGAGTCATTTCCCTTTCCAAGAATTCCTTCTATCCTTTTCCTTCCAAAATTTTACTTTCATGTCTAGAAGCAAATTAGGGTGATTATCCAAAAGGAGCCAGCCTAGAACCTGGAGGTCTCATATTAGTTAGCAAAGGTCCCACAACCTAGAGATGATTCCCATGTTATACTGAGTTATCAAGACCAAGAGAGCTTGAAACAAAGGGTGCAAACTTAGTGTATAATAATAATAACAATAAAAAAATTAAAGAATAAAAAATAAGAATGATAATGTTTTCCCTGATGTTCTTAGTACACAAATTAGGATTAGAGGTGCTACAAGTTAAAGCATATTACTAGAGATGATAATCTATTTCAACATACCATGCAGGAGGGGTTTGTTTGAGCCCATAATATGGCTTAATTAGATGCCATATCTTGCGAGGTTTATATTTATCGATGAAGTCTTTGGGTTGGATCATGTAGAATTCTTCAAGATCATCATTCATGAAATAACTCTTAAAAACTATCTAGTGAAACTTCCATCCTTCATGCACAGCTAATGCAAAAGATATTGAACATAGTTTAGAGAAGGTGAATCACCATGCAATAAAACTTAAACTACTTTACTTATAAATTAAACATCAAACCATAAATGAATAGTAAAATTAAAAGAACATAATGCACCATAGTAATCAACATGGGGGCACCAAGATTTTTGTATTGATAACCTAATACTTGGTGAAAATCATGGTAAGAGTTAACTCACACTACATAAAGTAAGTGTGCTATAATATTTATTTTAAAACTTACTACCCAAGGAAGCTCACTGCTCCTAGAAAAGACATTCTAAGAAAGATACAATGATAAGAGAACTAGTGAAGGAGATAAACTATCTTATAATATAATATATTAATATTAGAATGAGAATAGTAGCATGAAGTACTATACTGGGAGCATATACAATATGTTGATTTTGGAGTCCCTTTTGGGCACAATAATCTAGTTCAAAATGACTTTGAAGATTTTTTCTTCAAATAATTGGATACACACTTGTTCAACACATCCATTTTTTAAATGAGCTATCCTTCTTTATGTATCCTCCCCTACACTTAAAATCTTTTGTTATCTTGAAATCAATGGAACCTAAAGAAGAAATGTCTACTATCACATATATTGATCTCAAATGATCTGATCCATGCTAGATAAAATAGAATGGGCAATGTAGGGAGGTTACTTGATCCCAAGAAGTTATTATTATTCTAGCACACATGATACAAGATCTAAGGCATTATCCAGATAATTTCAACAACCCCAAATAGGTCATCTCATTTATACCACACTTTACTAGTTTTCCCCCAACACATGTACCAGGAAATATTAGGAGTTGCATATGAATTTAGAGCATGATTATACCCTATAAAAGTCTTGATGAATCCTTTAAGTAAAATATGATATGTCAGGATCAACTATAAATGAAAAAAATCATATTGAACTAGCCCAAATATCAACACAAGATTTGAGACTATTATCTATTTTGTCTATAGACCTTCTTGGAAAAACAAAAATAATCATCTAGAGAGAAATGAAGGAAATTTAAAACCATAAAAAAAATCTCTAGAATTTTCTCTGAAAGAAACTATTGGAGAAGATAAACTAAAAAATGAAATGCCCATTATTATGCCTAATAAAGCTACATGAATACATAAAACAACATTGTAAATGGTAGTTACCAATCGCAACAAAATAGATTGCTAAACAATTTCAAGAAATAGAATAGAAATAATACATTACGTTGACATTCCCCTTCTTAATACATTAGGCCTACAAGTGTACCCCTAAAAACTATTCAAATTTTACCATTTCAAGGGGCTTGGCGAGTATATCAACAATCTACAAGCTAATGGGACAATACTCAAGCTAAATATGGTTTTGCACAATCTTCTCATGAATATAGTGACATTCAACCTCAATGTGCTTGGTGTGCTCATGAAAAATTAGATTATTAACAACATTCAACACACCTTCATTGTTAAAAAATAGAACTTGTGGTTAATCTTATAAGATATGCATATCTACTAGAATGCAGTGTAACCAAATTGCCTCACACATAGGTCCTTCTCCAACATAATATTCAGCTTTGTTGAATGAGAGAGAAGCTACAATTTTCTTCATACTTATTGACAAAATATGACTAGATCCAAGATGAAAAATATAGCCTAATATTGAATTTTGATTATCAATAGATCTATCATAGTGTAAGTCAGCATATCCTTGTAGGAAGAACTAATTTATAGATCTATTTTGTATGCATTGGCAGTTAGATCCACTTTTGTATGCATTTAGATACATCAAGATTTCCTTTATAGGTATTTCTTTCTTTCTTCTGATGTTGAAAATGTTATTTAAAGCATTCTTACAATATCATTCTATCACTTTTGAGATAAAACAACATCCTTCTATTAGATTTCCTTTATAGTATGTTACCCCTAAAAAGAATCAATTTAATGCATGTGATGTTGTGTTTTCCTCTCTTATAACACCCTATGAGGAGTTGTTAGAGGTAGAATATGATTTTAACCTTTCTCTTAATGATATTTCTCTTTGTTGATGGGAGTTGGGGATTGATGTTAAATATTCTCCTAATTTAGGCCTTGTATATGATCATACTTTATTTAAGGATGATACTTCACCTTCTATTTATTTTAAATCTCCCTCCTTTAGGGATCGTGATATAATGATTAATGATTATGCCTCTCCTACAATGTTGTTTATTCAAAGGTATGTTCCTATACTTGATGATTCTCCTATTTGGGATGAACCACTATATAGGGATATCGACTACTCTCTCCCTCATGAAACTATTTTGAGTCACAATTATTTCTCCAATAAAGTGTTCCTTATTCAACACAACATTTCTTCCCTTGATGATTATCCTCTCTGGGACAAAGCCTTGGATAAGAAAATTGATTATTCCTTTACTCGTAAAGAAACCTTTATAAAATAAGATGATATAATGGTTTACATTTATCTTATCCCCTCTAGAGATGAAAAATTCATATATGATAATGATTATTCTCCTAAAACACCTCCCCTTATGAGGATATTTTAAAGTAAGAGGATAACATTATAAATACTTTTGTCAATATCAATTTACCTTTATTCGACACTCCTAGTAGAGATGAATCCTTAAAGGAAGTCCATAATCCCTATTCTAAGGACATATTAGAAGAAGAGGATCCTATCATTACTAATTTCCTTAATTCTCTCCCTTCTAGTGATGAACCTATGAAGAATAAACAGCCTAATCAGGTCAATATTATCAATATTCATACGCAACCTACAGTAGTCAACAAGCCAATGATAATTATCAAAGGATACCCTCATTTAACTTCCTCTCAAAATCATAATAGACATGTCATCACTATTAAGGGTTATCCTTAATCAATCACTCAAACTTTTACTAAAACTATGATCACAATTAAAGGATATAATCCTCAAAGTTCTTTTCAAACTCCAAAAACACCTATTATAACTATTGAAGAAAAACCTACAAGTCCTTTACAGTATTTTAAGGATTATCATGTTGTGTCTCACATCTATTGCATAAGATACAATCCTCAATACAATCTGATTGTTCCTACTTCTCTCTTACCTTCTCAACCCATGCTTCCTCCTCCACCCTGTCTTTCTCAAAATCTTGGAAAGGAGTATGATTTGGTAGATCAATTACATGATACTCCTACTAATAATCCCTTATGGGAGCTTATTCCAATTTATCCTACATATTATGAATCCTTTCCAAAATATTTAGTCACTGCTCTAAATATACCTCCTAACCAAGACAACATCAATGACTTCTTCGAATGTATGCATACTACACATGTTCATGCTCAAATTTTCTTTACTGAAGATGATTTTCCTTAAAAGTAAGTTCAACACCAATAAAGTGTCCTTATGGTAGTTATCCTTATAAATTGTAATTTGATTAGTAGGACTTTAATTGAAAATGAGTCAAGATGTAATGTTTATAGTATTGACATGCTCAAAGAAATTAAATTTGATATTTCAACTATTAAACTTAATTACACTCCTATTCGTAGATTTGATAATGTTTCTAAGAAAACATTATGCATCATCACTTTACCTATTAAAGTAGGTCCAATTATTCTAGATATTCCTATTCATTTCATGTCTGGACCACTTAATTACAACATTCTTTTGGGTAGACCTGGTTACATAATATGTATGTTGTTCCTTCAACTCTGCATCAAAAAGTCAAGTTTCTCTATAACAATGTGATTTACACTCTTAAAGTGTATGATGAACTAAGTAATTGTTTGAATACTAAATCAAGAAATATTCCTATGTCTATCAAACAAAAAAAGGACCCTAATCCTAAAAATAATTGATGCAGGAGCATCTCAGGTCCTTGGCAAGCCTATGTCACCAAAAAAACATGTTTATGTTTTCATGTGTTGCTCAGTTCATGCTTTGATCGAGTTGGTTCATTATTTCTCGGTTTCCTCTTTTTAACGGGGTTGGTCAGTTATCTCTCTGGTGCTTGGTGAATTTCCTTGGTGCTTGATGATGCTTGTCTGGCACTCAATTATCCTTTCTTACCAAGTTGTTTGTTTTAGTTTCATGTTGAGGCTGACTCTTGCAATTAATTATGGTCACAGATTTAATATTAGTATCTATCATTGGGAAGCATGTGGACCTAGATCTGGGCATTCCTTATGTTGACGATGGATCTTTAGGATGACTTGTTCAGTAGCCTCTTGTATATAATGTAATCTTTCGTTGTAGTTTAGGGGTCAATTTAGTTAGAAGATAGAAGCTAGAAGTTTGAAGATTGTTTCAGATCCTCGCATATTGGAGGACTTTTGTACTTGAATTGTAATATCTGGCCTAAACTGGAAAGGCCTTATAGCTTGACATGTATGAATCAATTTGAAATAAATATATGAAAGTTATCTACATTCTCTCTCTCACTTGTGTGTTATTGCTTTTGCGCATGATATCTACAAGGGGGATCCGATTAGGGTGTTTCTTTGGCCCCTATCTATATCCTCTCTTGTGTTAGGTGGTATTAGAGTGAGGTTAGATCTAGATCTAGGTTTGAGGGTTCCTTCTTATCAAACCCTAGTTGATTTTTTGTGGGGTAGCAGATTATGATCTGGCTTGCAATTGTAGAGGATTTCAAGATGGCTCATGGGAGGTGAGATGCAGATCTAGGATTAGCAGACATGTTAAGACAACTTGCTACTAGATTAGAAGCTATTGAAATAGCCCAGAGAAGAGGAAGACATCTTGAATATGTTAGTGATGATGAAATTAAGGAAGAACAAGTTGATTAGAACTTGCACCGGTGATGGATCAAGGTGAGAAAAGACTATAGAAGGATTTGAAAAATTTGAAGTCTACACCACACTTTAATCCTCCTGAGTATAGTGGAAAATTGGATTCTGATGAATTGGTAGACTGGATCACTGAGATGGAAAGCATTTTGAGTATAAAAATGTACCTAAGAAAAGGAAGGTGAAAATTACAAGTAAAAAGTTGAAAAGTCATGCATCCTTATGGTGGGAACATCTGCAGTTGGACAGAAAGGAAATGCAAAGACAAAATCAAGGTATGGAATAATATGGTCAATAAATTGAAAGGAAAGTTCTTACCTTGTGATTATCAAATTAACCTAATTAGATGAATGCAAAGTTTGAGGCAGAAAGATAGCTTGGTAAAAGAATATATTGAGGAATTCTATAGATTAGATATTAGATCTGGAGATGATGAAGATGACTTGGAAAGAATTTCTAGGTACCTAAATGGATTGAGAGTTTCCATCTAAGAAGAAATTAGTTTGTTTAAATTGGAGAACATTGAAGAAGCTTATCAATTTGCATTAAAGGATGAGGATAAACTAAACAAAAGACATGAGCAAAGACAAAGAGGTAGAGGTGGTAGATTCCCTAGAGGAAGAGGTAGATATTATGGTGAAAACAATAGATCTAAACCTAAAAAGACAAATCTAGATAACGGCAATAACTAAGGTAGATCTAGAGGAAGAGGCAATAACTATCGAGATGGTTATAATAGAGGTGGTTTCTGAGGAACTTGTTACAATTATAGAGAAGGACATAGATCATTTGAGTGTACACATGCAAGTAAGGTCGGGTAGCAGTAGAAATGCTTTAGCGCAAGAAGAGTCTCTGAATGATCCTGAGAAGGAAAAAAACTTGATGGTAAGGAGAGTACTTTGGAGTGACAGTAATAAGGAAGATCCGGTAAGGAAAAGTTTGTTCAATACCAGATGTAGAGTTTCTAATGAAGTTTGGAAGGTAATCATTGATAGTTGGAGCTTAGAGAGCTTGGCATCTGAGGAAATGGTTACAAAGTTGTAGTTGAAAAGGTTGGAACATCTGAAGCCCTATCAAATTTCATCGATCAAAGATGAGCATACACTCTTGGCAAGTGAGTAATGTTATGTGAATTTGAAAATTAGAAAGTACTATGATAAGGTGTTAAGTGATATCATGCCTATAGATTGTTGTAATATTTTGTTGGGTAAACCTTGGCAATATGATAGACATGCTATATATGATGGGAAATTTCATAAATATACTATTTGGGCTTATGGGAGAAGACAAATCTTGTTACCTTTGATTAGAAGAACCTATTAGTAATGTTTTCACATCTGTGAAAGTTTGCTTGATGGAAGGAAGAAAGTTTGTTAAGGATTTGAAGAAGAATGATGTATGTTTTGCTGTGATTCCTAACAAAATGAGTAAGAAAATAGAGAATAGCATCCCTGAGGAGATTGATAAGTTACTCACCGAGTATAGTGAAATCATTTCTGATAATGTACCTAATAGTTTTCCACTAAAGAGAAGCATTGATCATTGCATGTATCTAATCCATGGAGCTTTGGTCTACCGAATAAGGTACCACATCAATTAACACCTACCAAGAATCAAGAATTGAACCAACAGATTCAAGAATTGTTGCAGAACGGTTTAATTTGAGAAAGTTTGAGTCCTTGTGCAGTACCTATTGTATTGGTACCTATGTAGAATGGAGAATGGTGAATGTGTACTGATTTGAGAGCAATAAAAAAAATAAAAGTGAAATATGGGTTTCCTATACCGAGAATGGTGTTAGAAATACGGAATACTAAGAGTTGGGGGGGGGGGGGGGTGGTGGTGAATTAGTATTCTAAAAAATTTATCTTTTGCCCAATTATGGATGTAACAGATTATCTTTATACATGCATAACATATGAAGCTAAACAACATGCATAGCAATAAAATTAAAGAACTCATAACACATTATTTGTTCTCAAGGAAACCCTGGCCAAGGGAAAAATCTGGTGGGGATGGTACCCACAAAGATCTATGAATCAAAAGTATCTTGTTAAGGATGTTGACCCTATTAGGAGTCTATTAAAAGCATATAGTGTGTCGGTCCTAATTAAGGGACTATAGGCATTGTTAGAAGCCTCAACCTTGTTAGGAGTTGGTAGTACAAAATGTGATTACAAGATGAGCCCACTACCCAAACAAGTAATGTATAATATACACTGATTACAAAAATAGGTTAAGGTACATAACCTTATACTGCTTGCATCAATATCTCTTCACTGCTCTTTCACTATCACTATTACATATGCATCATATATTTCACATCATATCACTGCTTCATTACATTTCATTACTACTTCATCTATCTTTAAAATTATAATTTACATTTATATCAATAACTTTATCCAAGGGTTAACATCTAGGATGTCATCCCTTTATATTGTTAAGTCACTATTTTGATAAACAAAATAATCCCTTAACTCTTTACTAGTTCTATCTTCATATTCTGTCCTCTCAGCTTGACATTGTCTTCGGTAAAACTATCATAACTTCTTCTATACATGCCATACTGAATTGCACTCTAAGATGGGTGTTCAATAGTCATCATAGAGTCTATGTTCAAGTGAAAAAGCACTGAACTTACTCCAATCAACATTGCAAACAAAAACTATGTCCAGGTTCACTTGTAAAAATATTGTCTCACACTTAGACAAATTTGCAATGTGTTTTGTCATACTTGCTCTCTGACCTGTGCAATCTTCATGTGGATCATATGTTTCCATAATGACAACAACTATGTAATCAACTTAGCCAAATTGCCAATAAATGGATGATATAATTGATAGTTTGACTGGAGCAAAGAATTTTACCAAAACTAATTTGAAAAGTGGGTATCATCAGATCAAAATAAGAGAAGGTGATGAAAGGAAGACTACTTTCAAGAAAAAAGAAGGTTTGTATGAGTGGTTGATTATGCCTTTGGGTTTAACTAATGCACCGAGTACTTTTATGAGGTTGATGAATGAAGTTTTGAAGAAATTATTAGGTAAATTTTTTATTGTATACCTAGATGATATTCTAATATTCAGTAAGACTAGAGAAGTGTTGGCATTAAGCAGAATTGCCACTAGTGACAACACTTATTTACATTCTGGGTGCAAACTGAGCAGACAGTACAAACCGAGTAGAAAGTGCAAACCAAGAAGATAGTGCAAACTGAGCAGACAGTGCAAACCGAGTAGACAGTGCAAACCGAGCAGACAGTACAAACCGAGTAGAAAGTGCAAACCAAGCAGACAGTGCAAACCGAGCAAACAGTGCAAACCGAGCAAGACAGTGCAACCGAGCAAGTTAGTACAAACCAAGCAGGACAGTGTAAACCGAGTAACATCATGTCTACCGAGTCACTAGTATTTACCGAATTCAAAACCTACCGAGTGGTCAGTATGAACCGTGCCTTCACTTCTATCGAGTGCATGACGATGCCGAGTAATGCAGTGGACGCCGAGTATCAGAAAGTCACCGAGTTAGTTTGTAGGAACCGTGTAACCATACTTGGGCCGACTTAGTAGCACTTATGTTTATTTGTCAAGCCGACTTTGTAATTGTAATTGTAATTAATTGTTTAAGACTTGTATATAAACAATTTTGTAAAAATGTCAAGATGTGTAATGAGTATGTGAATAAAAGAGAAGGCAGTGATAAGTGAATTACAAAGGGCTTCAGCAGTATAGGGAACAGCAAAGACAAATTCATCACAGAAGGTGATCAATACATCAGCGAATCTCAATCAGCAATCCAGTTGCAAAGCAAGAGTTCTACTATTTCATCCTAACAGGTGAATCAGTACTAAAATCCTTTAACCGGGTAGACTTAACAGTCTTTTTTTTAAAATCTCTTTACCGAGTGCATACTTCATTGTATGTTTGTAAATCCTTTAACAAGGTGGATTTAGTAATCCTTATTGCTCCTAACAGGGTAGATCATCAGAAGTGATCAAATTGTAAGCCTTAACCGGCCAACTTTATTCTGCAGTATTAAAGCTTTGTGGGTTTCATCCCCACCCCAGTTTTACTTTCTTTTTGGAAGGTTTCTGGGTAACCAAATCTATGTGTCATTATTGTGAATGCTTTTAAGTTTCATGCTTTCTGTATGCAAAGGTTAAGGTAAATTACATGTTAATACATCTGTAATTGAAAGAAAATTTGGAGTTACTGATTCACCCCTCCCCTCTCAGTAACTCGGTTAATTCCTGAATATTTCCAACAATTGGTATCAGAGCAGCATTGGTTCTCAAGACGAAGCTTAACTAGCTTGAGCAAAGATCCAGGACAATGGAGGTATTCAAACTGAACAAGGTGATTGAAAATGAAAAGCTAGATCTGGAAATGGCCATAGCTAAACTTAAAGAAGCAAAAGAACATCTTTCCCAATCCCTAAGAAGAAGGAAGGAACTTGCAAATCAGATGAATGATCAGAATTACATTGAAGAAAAGATTGAAGATCTTTTTCCCTCAAATAGTTCAGATGAAGCAAACAATGCTGTCAAAGAACTCCTAGAAAAGAATGGGTCTCTGCAGGAAGAAGTGAGAAAATTAAAAAAAGAACAAGAGCTACACTCTACAAGATTTTGTGAGATCTTGGAACAAAGAAAAAAGTTGAAAGATGAATTAGATGGAAGGAACATTGAAGTCCAAAATAAAACCCTTCATCTAGAAAACCTAATTGATCAGATCTCTCATACAAATGAGGAAATTCTGAATCTAAGATCAAAAATAGAAAGCACAAGAGAAGAACTAAGATCTGAAAAGGAAATCAATCTAAGATTGGTGGATGACCTAAACGCTGAAAAACAAATCAATGAAGGAATGCTAAAAAGTCAAGAAGACTTGAATCAGCTATATGAGCGAAATCTTCATAGGAAAAAAGGAAAAGCAGGACTTGGATACAAAGGAGAAGGTGAATCTTCTAAGCGAGGTACTCAAAGGAATCAGAAACCTACTTGTAATCACTGTGGTAAAATAGGACATACTTCAAATAAATGTTGGAGCAATAAAAAGGCAGAATTCAATGGAAAATGCTACCACTGCAATCAACCTGGTCACAAAGCAAATGAATGCAGGGAAAAACCAAGATTCAGAGGTAATTGTCACAAATGCAACAAACAAGGTCACAAGGCATCCGAGTGCAGATCCAAAATATTCAATCCAGCAGAACAAATTATGAAAGCAATGTTTGGATGGGACTACAACACCTGGTGTAGATGTCATTACTGTGGAGAATATGGACACATTGGCATGAATTGCATAAAACATCATCTAAGGAAAAGAGATACTACCGTAAGATGCTTCAAATGCACTAAACTCGGTCACATAGCCAGAAACTGCATGAATGCTAGTGAAGTTGAAGATGAAAAGAAGAATGAAGCAACTAAGGTTAGGAAACAGGTGAGACAAAAATGGATTCCTAAATCTACCAAGCAAACCAGTCCAAGTAATGGAATGGGTGGCTCTACCGACTCAAACTAAATTTCCAAGAAAGCACTGGAACTGTATTCTCATAGACCAATCCCAAGCAGTTCTAGAACCGAATTAAAAGAAAGATCTAAATCAGCATGCAAGATGTAGTAAGATCACAGGAAGGTCGGTATCAGTCTTTACCGAGTGAGGTCGGAGCAATATGAATTCTCAAGTTCACTAAGTTGCGAAGTCTTTACCGTGCAATTAATTCTTAGTGGGTGACAGTCTGTTGGAATTCATACCCTAATTTGTACTGAGCATTAATAACAGAGTTGTAAACAAAAGGCAAGTAATCGAACTCATTCTTCACCGTGAACCTTTAGTACTTTGAGAGCAGAAAATTTCAAGAGCAACCCAGCGATTCAATACTTTTGTGAAAGGAATTTTCTGTGAGCTACCATGGCATCATCCAACACTTTAGTGAAGAAAGGATCAGAAATGTTAGTCCAAGGGGAATGGAGAGCACCAGATTTCAAGATCGTGCCCACAATTGCAGCAGCCCTAGATCCGAACGGAGCTCAATCTCAGATTCCTCCTAAGGTACTACTTATTAACGATATCCGCAATCATTTCAACTGTTCAATTCAAGAAATGGGAAATCTAGAGCTAGATATTGTGCATAAGGAACTGTGTGTGGATGGTATTCTCAAACCCGAGCACAAACATCTGGAGGATAAAGGTTTAGTTCACATTGCACATCTACCTCAAAACTTTCGGGAGAAATGGGTTAAATACATTCTCAGCCATGTACATGATGGAAAGATTTGGCTTGAGCAACCCATAGAGATCACAAAGAAGATGATTCATCAAATCACCGGTCTTCCCATGTTGAACAAAGAAAAAACTACCAAAACCCTAGGTTGGACGGAACTAGAGAAGAAAACCCTAGCCGAGTGGGACGGTAGAGGCATGAAAGTTAGCAGCATTACTGATGCTGAACTGAAGTTTGGTACACACATAATTGCCCATAAGATTTACAGTTCAAGTCAATAGAATAGTGTCTCTTGTGAAGCTATTGACCTAGCATACAAAGTGGTCAAGAATAACTTAACATTTGACCTAGCAGACTTATTGTTAAAGCAGTTTAACAAAAACATGGAAAGCATTCAAACTTCCAAAAACAATCCATGTAAGTTTGGATCCTTATTGGTCTATTTATTCTTCTATGCTCAAAAATTCTTCCCTTCTAAAGGAAAAGTTGTATGGAGAAAAGATGTACCAGTCCTTTATGAAATAAATGAATACATCTCAGAAATGGGTGAAAATTTTGAAAGCATCATGGATAATTATTTTGAGTCTTTCAAAGAGAAAATGAATGACAGATTCCGGATTCCAAAAAAGTTGGTGGAAGATTACAAGGATGACATTTGTTTTATGGTGGATTGTGACAATGTATATATTCAAGCAGCTAAACCGAGGACTGTATATGTAAAACCTCTTCCTTATGAGGTAAATATTGATGAAACCAAGAATATCATTGAAGCTCTTCTTAATCAGCCTGTCAATCCCAAAGCTCCATATTTTGGAACATATGATGAAGCTAAGGTGAGAATTGAACTAAGCATAAAGCTTCCATAGGCGGTAAACAAAGGAAAGAAGAGGATATCCAAAATGCAAATGCTAACCAAGGACAAAGGAGAATAAGATGAAGAAGAAGAGGAAAAGGATGAGAAAATAGAGGAACCAGAACCTACAAAGAAGAAAGGAAAGGTATTCATCAATAAGGCACCTAAGCCTCCCACTACTGTATTCACAAGTAGAAGTGCAAGAGGTAAGGCAAACAAGGTAGACAAGGCAGATAAAGACATAGTATTCAAAAGGCCTCCTCTAAACTTTCAAGAAAGGATCAAACTCTTTAGAGAAGGATCAGGATCTGGAGTAAGTAACATAAAATCTTTTAAATATGAAACAAGAACGGAAACAGAACAGAAGGAAATAGAAGATGCTATTATTGAAAAGATGGGACAGTGGAAATACTCTCCTAAAGAAATAGCCCCATAGGTTCCAGTAGTTCTATTAGATCCAATAAAAATGAGATGGAGCAATGCCAAGCAAACTGTAAAAGACATATTTGATCAAACCCTGAGACAGTTAATACCGAGCTTGAAAAATGATGAAGTAAAGAAGGCATTGAAGGACAATGAAAGTAAGATGACATTAAAGTTCAATACTTGTTTGATTCTGATCAACAATATTGAATCAGTTGTGAAGGCTGCAAATGCCACATGGAAAAACATATACCATCTTCACCAACCGAGTATTGAAACAGTCATAATAAAAGACATTGAAGATGACAGTGATGAACAAGAAGAAGCCACTGAGG
This sequence comes from Chamaecyparis obtusa, assembly GCA_027943335.1. Taxonomy (NCBI): domain Eukaryota; kingdom Viridiplantae; phylum Streptophyta; class Pinopsida; order Cupressales; family Cupressaceae; genus Chamaecyparis; species Chamaecyparis obtusa. The sequence continues at coordinate 170,908 of BSBK01009094.1, forward strand.
TAGATGATACTGTGAGAATAGTGGTAGAAGTCATTGCATCACTTCCTACCTCTCCAGTAAAAGTCTCTACATCTAGCCCGGAGACACCTTCAAGCATGGTTGTGACAACTTCAACATTTGTCTAATCATCTATAGCAACAACAGAAGCAACTACCATTTCTTCTACCGAGTTGCAGTCTCCCACATCATCAAGTTTTCCAGTTTTTGAATCTACAAGTGTAAATATTTTAATTTCTCCAGTAGAAAGTATACCAGTCTCTATAGCCAGCCCTACTATATCTACTGTCACTACTACTAAGGCATTAAGCACAGATAAGCCTAAAGCTCAACCGAGCATAAGATTTTTGGGTAAGAATATAGTAGAGGATATAGACTTAGATGAAGAAATAGAGATTCCAACATTAGATTTTGAAAATCTATCAGTGGACCAAATGCAAAATATAGGTGAAATCCTTCAAAGGAAAGCAAAGCAAAAGAAGCTTAAAGAGGAGAGAGACAAGGAATATCAAATCATCAAGGATGCTAAGGACATTTTGTCTGATGCATTAGGTATTAAAGTAGACTCCTCCCAACATGTTTTGCTACAATTAGCAGAAGAAGTTAATAAATACAATGAGGATTCATCTGGGATAGAAAAGTTAGTTGAAAGAGCCGAGAAGAGATTCAACAATAAAGTGCTTGAGCACATTGCTCAGCACATAGCTATTAACCAAGTAAAATTGTCTTCAGTTTTGTCAAACATTGAATCTACCTATTCGAATGCTACCTCTCTTTTGGCCAGATTGTGCAATATTGCCGAGTTCACAAAGGATGTCATGGATAAAATGAATAAAATGGATGAGGATATGAAGATTAGCATATAGAAGCTGCAACTTGAACCAAGTTCAAGCTCTGCTCATCACATGAAAATCTCATACCTATCAAATATGCAGTCAGATCTACTGAAAGAAGACACAAGGATCCGGTCCACACTGCTAGACATCCAACACATGATCCTTCCCATCCTGAATACAATGTATAAGCACATTGAACAATCCAAAACATTGATTCATGACAATCAGTTCTCTATAGCAGATCACATGATTGAACTCTCTGCAGAAGTCCAAATTGCAATCCAAACATGCAAGATTCTGCAAGAAAGTTGGGACAGAACCCTGGCACTAATAATGAAGGTACATTCTGATTTTCTATCAAATTTTGGATTCTCTCTGTAAATCACTTGTATATGATCCTTTGACATTATCGCCAAAAAGGGGGAGATATGTATGGAGGGAGATATATGTATATATATAGAGGGAGATATATGTATAGAAGAAGATTTATATAGAAAAAGTTAGCACATTGAAAGGGGGAGACAATGTATAAAGCCCTATAACAAAGACAAATTTTGAAAAATCAAAATAAAACTCAGCATGATTCATGTATATAATTTTTGGCCAATAAGTGTTTTTGTCACTAATGCCAAAGGGGGAGATTGTTGGCATTAAGTAGAATTGCCACTAGTGATAACACTTATTTGCATTCTGGGTGCAAACCGAGCAGACAGTACAAACCGAGCAGAAAGTGCAAACTAAGAAGACAGTGGAAACCGAGTAGACAGTGCAAACCGAGCAGACAGTGCAAACCGAGCAGACAGTACAAACTGAGCAGAAAGTGCAAACCGAGCAGACAGTGCAAACCGAGCAGACAGTGCAAACTGAGAAGACAATGCAAACCCAGTAAACAGTGCAAACTAAGCAGATAGTGCAAACTGAGAAAATAGTGCAAACCGAGCAAGATAGTGCAAACCGAGAAAGACAGTGCAAACCGAGCAAGTTAGTACAAACCAAGCAGGATAGTGTAAACCGATTAACATCATGTCTACCGAGTCACTAGTATTTACCGAGTTCAAAACCTACCGAGTGGTCAGTATGAACCATGCCTTCACTTCTACCGAGTGGATGACGATGCCGAGTAATGCAATGGACACCGAGTATCAGAAAGTCACCGAGTTAGTTTGCAGAAACTGTCTAACCATACTTGGGCTGACTTAGTAGCACTTATGTTTATTTGTCAAGCCGACTTTGTAATTGTAATTGTAATTAATTGTTTAAGACTTGTATATAAACAATGTTGTAAAAATGTCAAGATGTGTAATGAGTATGTGAATAAAAGAGAAGGCAGAGATAAGCGAATTACAAAGGGCTTCAGCAGTATAGGGAACAGCAAAGACAAATTCATCACAGAAGGTGATCAGTACATCAGCGAATCTCAATCAGCAATCTAGTTGCAAAGCAACAGATCTACTGTTTCATCCTAACAGGTGAATCAGTACTAAAATCCTTTAACCGGGTAGACTTAACAGTCTTTTTTTTTAAATCTCTTTACCGAGTGCATACTTCATTGTATGTTTGTAAATCCTTTAACAAGGTGGATTTAGCAATCCTTATTGCTCCTAACAGGGCAAATCATCAGAAGTGATCAAATTGTAAGCCTTAACCGGCTAACTTTATTCTGCAGTATTAAAGCTTTGTGGGTTTCATCCCCACCCCAGTTTTAATTTCTTTTTGGAAGGTTTATGGGTAACCAAATCTATGTGTCATTATTGTGAATGCTTTTAAGTTTCATGCTTTCTGTTTGCAAAGGTTAAAGTAAATTACATGTTAATACATCTGTAATTGAAAGAAAATTTGGAGTTACTGATTCACCCCTCCCCTCTCAATAACTCGGTTAATTCCTAAATATTTCCAACAAGAAGAACATTTGTTGCATGTTAAACAAGTATTGCAGAGGTTGAGAGAAGAAAATTTGTTGATAAATCTGAAAAAGTGTTCTTTCATGAAAGAGGAGATTGTATATTTGGGATTTGTGATTTCAGCTGATAGTTTGAAGATGGATCCTGAAAAGGTTGAAGCTATTTTGAATTGGCCTACAATTAAGAATGCTAGTGAGGTAAGATCATTTCATAGTTTGGAAAGTTTTTACCAAAATTTCAATAGGAATTTTAGTTCAATTTGTAGTGCTATGACTCGGGCTATGAGAGGAGATAAAAGAGAATTCAAGTGGACACATGGAGCTAATAAAAGTTTTGAGAGTCTGAAGCAGAAGGTTTCTGAATTGCCTATGTTGGCATTGCTTGATTTCAATAAGGTATTTCAAGTGGAATGTGATGCAAGTGGAAGTGCAATAGGAGCTTTATTGAGTTAAGAAGGTAAACCTGCTACTTTCATTACTGAAAACTTGAATGATGTAAAAAGGAAATACTTTGTGTATGATCAAGAATTCCATGTTATTGTTCAAGAACTGAATAAATGGAGACATTATTTGATACCGAGTGAATTTTTATTGTATACCGATCATAAAGCTTTACAGTATTTGGGTAGTCAGAATAAGTTGAATCAAAGACATATGAAATGGGTTGAGTATTTGTAGAGTTATCCATTTGTGATAAAACATAAGAGTGGAATCACTAACTGAGTTGCAGATTCATTGAGTAGAAGGAGATCTTTGATGACTGAGATGAAAATTAAAGTTCTTGGTTTTGATGACATGAGAGATTCTTACAAATTTGATCCTCATTTTTATGAGCAGTGGAGAAAGTGCAGAGCACCTATTCAAGATCAACCAAGTACTAAATGGGATGAATATTTTATTCAAGGAGGTATGTTGTCTAAAGGTATTCAGTTGTGTATAATGAGAGGATCAATGACAACTAATTTGATAAAGGAGAAACATAGTAGTGGTTTGGTTGGACATTTTGGTGTTGATAAGACATAGAATTTTCTTAAGGAGAAATAAATTTGGCTACATTTGTATAAGGATGTTCAGAAATTTGTGAAAAGTTGTGAAATTTGTCAAGTTGCTAAAGGAGTAAGTCTGAATACTGGATTGTATACGCAAATTTTTGTTCCTAAGAAACCTTGGATTGATATAAGTATGGATTTTTTTCTTGGCTTATCAAACATAGTAAGAAGTAATGATTCTATATTTGTTGTTGTGGATAGATTTTCCAAAATGGCACATTTTATACCTTGTACAAAGACATCAGATGCAGTACATATAGAAGATATTTTCTTTAAGGAAATTGTCAGATTGCATGGATTACCAAGGAGTATCATCTCTGACCGAGACTGTAAATTTGTTAGATACTTTTGGAAGACCCTTTGGAGAAAGTTTGGCACCGAGTTGAAATATAGTTCTACATTTCACCCATAGACTGATGGATAGACAGAAGTTGTGAATAGAAGCTTGCTAAATCTTTTTAGATGTTTAGTTGGAGACACACCGAGTATTTTGGATTTTGTGTTCACACAAGAAGAGTTTGCATATAATAATTCAGTGAATAGGAGTACTAGAAAAACACCTTTTGAGATTGTAAATGGCATACAACCGAGAGGTATATCAGATTTGAGGGATATTTCTGATGAAGGAAAGAGAAGTAATGAAGGAGTAATGTTTTCTAAGTACACAAAGACATTGCATGTAGATGTGAAACATAAGTTGGAGAAAATTAATTAGAAATACAAAGACAAAGCTGATAGATCTAGAAGATATAAGACTTTTGTAGTCGGTGATGAAGTAATGGTTCATTTGAAGAAAGGAAGATTTCCTGTTGGAATATATGGGAAGCTAAAAATGAAGAAGTTTGGTCTTTGCAAGATTTTGAAGAAATTTGATGGTGGAAATTCTTATGAGATTGATTTATCTGATGACATGGATATATCACCTATTTACAACATTGTTGATTTGTATGAGTATCATGAGTCAGATGAAGAAATGACAGTACTGAATGATTATCCTAAGAAACAAATAGAAGAAGTTGAGTAGATTTTGGAACAATGAATTGGTAGAAGTGCAAGAGGAAAATAGTATATGGAATATTTGTTAAAGTGGAAGAATAGACCGATTTAAGATAGTTCATGGATTTCACAATCTGAGTTGGATTCAGCTCAGATTTTACCTACTTCATGATTCAGAGAATCATTTCAAATAACCCTAGGTGTCTTATGCAGGAGCATCTCAAGTCCTTGGCAACTTGTGTCACCAAGAAAAACATGTTTGTATTTTCATGTGTTGCTCGGTTCATGCTTTGACCAAGTTGGTTCGGTGTTTCTTGGTTTCCTTTGATTACCAAGATTGGTCGGTTATCTCTCTGGCACTCAGTTAACATTTCTTACTGAGTTCTTTGTTTTAGTTTCATGTTGAGGTTGACTCCTGCAATTAATTATGGTCACAAATTTAATGCTGGTATCTACCATTGGGAAGCATGTGGACCTAGATCTAGTCATTCCTTCCATTGATGATGGATTTGAAGGCTGACTTGTTCGGTAGCCTCTTGTATATAATGTAATCTTTCATTGGTTTTACGGTTCAATCCAGTTAGAAGATAGAAGGGTATGTGCAAGATCATGGTATGCAAAAAAGTGGCGATGTGAAAAAGAAGTCCTGATTGATAGACTCTTTAAAAAATAACTCTAACTTTTAAACAATACAACATTTTTAAAATATGAAATATACATCACATTCTATGCTTCACCTAGTACAGTAATAATAAATAATTCTTTCAATTTAGTGAATGTTAAACTAAGTTAAGGTGGTTAGACATCAGAGTTTTTATATTCAGAAAAATTTGTAGGAGAAAAATCATAATTAATTATTTACTTGGAAAAAAAATACAAAAAAATATACATCACATCTAGACATGAGTCTACTAATTTTATCTAGAATCTTATAAAAAAATATTATCATTTGATTTTGTTTAATGTGGTTAGACATAAACCTACTTGTTATCTTTCTAGTGCTCATTGATAGACTTATTGAAAAATAGCTATAACTTTCAAACTGTATAACATTTTTGAAATCCAAAAAATGTGTCACATTCTATGATTTTCCTACTACAATAAAAAAAATAAAAAAATTCAATTTGATAAATTTTAGACTAAGTTAACGTGGTCAAACATGAGATTTTTCGTGTTCTGGAAAAGTTGTAGAAGAAAAATCATAATAAATTATTTGCTTGGAAATAAATTACAAAAAAGCATATGTCATATGCAGACATGAATCTACTACTTATATTTACAATCTTATAAAACAAATTATCATTTCGTTGTGTTTAAGGTGGTCAGACATACACCCACTTCTTATTTTTTCCTGAAATTTTTGTATTATTACATTGACATTTGAAATTTTCAAGATATAGAATAAAAAAAGGCCTAGTATCCTAGAAACTAAATTTAATTTTATATAGATTCTTTTCTTCATATTTTTAATATAATATTTATAACTTGTTCAAATTTTTATGTTAACTTGCCTAAACCTAATTTTTTAAATTTTCATTGCCACTTAAGGGCCTAGTTTGGCATACCATGATCCTGCACATACCCAAAAGCTAGAAGTTTGAAGATTGTTTTAGATCCTTGCATATTGGAGGACTTTTGTAATTGAATTTTAATATCTTTCCTAAACTAGGAAGGCCTTATAGCCCGACATGTATGAATCAATTTGAAATAAATATATGAAAGTTATCTGCATTCTCTCTTTCACTTGTGTGTTGTTGCTTCCGTGTATGGTCTCTACAAGGGGGATCTGGTTAGGGTGTGCCTTTTTCCCCTCTCTGTATCCTCTCTTGAGTTACTAATTATCAACCTAAGGATGATCCTCCTTCTTCTAGTTCTCTTTTAGATGACGATTGGGGATCCTTAGATTTCAGCCCAACTTTTGTTGGATAATACAAATTTTTGGATCTTCAATACATGCAATCTAAATCTAACAAAAGTTCCAAAGAAACTTCTATTTATAATGAGATTAGTAAAAAAAATTCATTTCTTCCATTCCTAATTATAATATCTAACCTAATTTTGATGACATATTGAATAACGAAGCTCCATTAACTCTTTCTAATATGGCATATCATTATGGTTGTGGTTATAATTTATTAGCGAAACATGGATTTAATAGGAATGGATGTGGAAAACATGAACAATTAATTCAAGTGTCAGGTTAGGAAAAGGGGGTGCATGAGAACTATTATGGACTAGGATTTAATCCTTATAAGCATCCACAAATAGTTACTATTAAAACACCATCATAAATAACACTTCAAAACATCATCCAGAATGTGCCCAATAAAGTGTTGAGAATAGTAAGAAATATATTGAAGCATTTTGTTTTGATTCTCCTTATTTGTTCACATTCTCTCCTTCATCATCTTACACCTTCTAAATCCACCTTCAATCAAGAAATACTTTTTCCTCAACTTCTTCATGCTAAGGCAATGACTAGACCCAAATACAAAAAGAAACATAGTCAACATCTTATGACTCTTCATTTCTACATGTATCAATGATATCATGATCACTCTACTAGTGAATGTCAAGATTTATGTTAGAAAAACAAATAAACCATTGATATTTTTATTCTTTTTATATCATCTTGCAATGAATTATCAATGGTTTATTTGTTTTTCTAAGATAAATCTTCCTTTCTCAACTATTTCTTCATGGCATGCAAGAAACTGGTTAAAAAGTTTGGAGGCTTCAACCATGAGCAGCGCCCTGAGTTTTGGCCCAAGGTGTGTCATATAATTATGAAATAATTCACTCTCGAGGGTAAATTCATTATTTTTTACTATTACCATTTGTCATTCCTCAATCATATCAGGAACAGGGACCTCATTTCCATCCCTTTCTATCTCCTGCACTCGATTGAAAGCAACATACTGGACATTAAGGAGAACAAAAATATTGAGAAGCCAGTCCCCATCCTTCACCAGGGCCTATTACTCCACCTATACAATTTCCATAAATCCATTTTCCCTCTGCCCCAACCTCTCCATAATATTAAGGATATGACCTAGGAGGTTTCCCCTTCAGAAGCCAACAATCCCACTTAGTCCCTCTCCTAGTATTTACAAGAGATCCAGGAGACTGACCTTGTCCCCCAGCAGGGTAAAAGCCACAAGAGATGTGTAAAAAACACCTTTAAAAGGGAAGATGACTTAGATAAACCCCATGTCTCTTAGTCCATGGATGCTAAGGATAAGACAAAGGTTGATAGCACCCCTGAAATGGAGAGGAAGTCCAGAAAATGGAAAATTTTGGATAGCCAATTTGAGCTGGAAGTGGATTTGGGGGGTAATGTCTGATGTTCTAATAGGATTTCCAAGGAGAAATACTGAATAATTTTCAGGGGAATGACTTCAAAGGAAAAGTCTTGGTCGGAGTATATGGACTCCTCTACCTCCTTTGGTTCGATTGAGGGCTCCTTGATTGAACACTTAAACTCTCCTAGGTCTGGCAACACTCCCCCATTGAATCCTCCGTCGGCAATGGAGGAAAATCCTTAGAGCAATACCCCACCCCCACTCAGTCCCCACACCTAGTAGGCCAAATCCCCTCACATTGAGCACTCTATGGTGGTGATGGATGAGAGTGACAAGTTTAAAGGATCACTCAAGAAAAATTTCAATGAGCTAGAGATGGAGATCCTTGGCCTCAAATAGGACATGAGAGACATCAAAGCCCTGGTTGCTGATTCGAACAATTTTTCCCTCAAAGTTATGCATGCATCAGTTGTGATCCTATGCAATGTGTAGGAGAAGATGGCTGGAGGAAAATTGGAAGATGATGAGAATAAAAAAGACCTCTTCCTGTTTCTACAGGAAGAGTTGGCCATGACCCTGTTGTTCAAACGTCTATGTGGGAGTTTGTAGTTGCTACTGTGTCCATGAGGTTTTTGTGCTGGGATGGGCTTGTTAGTCCCAAGTTCCTTTTTTTCACTTTCCCATTTTTTGATTAAGTTCTTAAAACACTAGTTTATCCCTTTGTGGCTTGTTATTGTTAATATTTTATCTACTTTCTGGGTTTTCTACTAGGGTTCACTTTTTTTGAAAAGGACCTATATGTTTGTTTTTGATAGAGGCAGACTAGACACTTTTTTTTCTACTGACTTTCTACTTTTAACTGCTATGCGAATAGTGCTATTAATATGTTGTTAATGTTCTTCTAGTCTTCTATACCACATGCCAACACCCTCTTGTTTCTTTTTCTATAAAAAAACATTTGTGTTGCTATTATTTTGCTCCACACTATGTAACATTGTCATCCTAGTTCAACAACCTAGCAGTAAGATAGGAAGCTAAGATGAGGTGGCACCATGCCAAAGATCTCCTAGGTGAAGTGAAGGATTTACATGATGGAGACAGACTCCAAAGTACCGATGGAATTATAAAAGATAATTATGAAAGAAAAAGGGGATTTTTAGAGTAGTCATTACATTAATGACAAGCACTGGAGGGACATAAAGGCTATTTACTATGTGTCCCCTCTTCATGATTTTTGGGTATCCTTTCCCAAGAACTGTATTTATCATCAAAGGCAAAAAACAAGAGAGCTAAGAACAAAGATAGCAAGAAAGATTGAAAGTATTAAGGTTCCACCTCACCAGAGAGAAACCAGTACCCAGACAAGAGCCATGGTTGGGGAAAGACACATAAGGGAGCCTGAGAATGATAGCAAGAAGTGGAAGAATCGCACTAAAGGGTGGAGAGCCATGCAGAAAGGCAAAATTACCACCTTCATCGAAAGAGTGCATGGAAGTAGGAAGGTGGTCACCAACATTTTCATCAAAAGGTGGAATGAAGGAATGGTGGACATAGAGGGTAAGTCCATCACTATCATAGAGGAGGTGATTTCTATGGTCACAGGCATCCCCATAGTTGGGAAAAAAATTTACAAGGATCATAAAATTTTTGACAATGTTGTTAATGACTTTATGAGAGACAATAAGGAGAAGAAGGCCATTGTTAAGATGGGTACATACTATCAGCCTACGGGAATGAAAATGCTTTGGAAGTTTTTTCTCAAGGCCCTCATCTCATACGTCACTCTAGATACCAGGTTTGATAGAATTCATACCTACCACTTTGTCTTTTTGAATCACTTTAAGCATAGAAAAAAGGTTTCCATCCCATTTTATCTCTATTCATCCATAAATGAGAATATTAATGGCTTTAGAGAGAAGAACATAGCTAACCCTTCCCTGCATGAGGGCTTGTTGGTGTTAATTTATGATTTCTTCGAAGCCCAAATTTTGGGTAAGGAAAAAATGGATAAAAAAGGTAACAGTGAAGATTCAAGGTCAGACTACATCCCATTGGGTAACATTGAAGGTATGGATTCTAAGGATTGTGAGGAAGAAGAGTTGAAATTTTTGAAAAATGGGTCCTCATCCAAGAAGATACTTTTGAGCTCAGTTAAAATAAAAAAATATCTGAAAAAGTAGGATAGAAAGGAGATACCCTCGGATGAGGAGTATAATGAAAATGAGGAAGACATGAATACAAATGATGAGGAGGGTAACTCAAAAAAGGAAGCCACAAAAATGCTAGAATAGGTCAAAGGGGATAACCTCAACACTAAGAGGCATTGCTCAGGTTGTCTCTCTATTGATCTCACGTTCAGTGACGACAACTCCCCCCTCCTCAGCTCCATCAGGAACCAAAAATGAAGCTTAAGATCCTATTTTTGAAGACCCCAAAGATGAACAAAGTAATCCCTCTACCTAGTCTCCCATCATCCATGAGATCTCAGAAGAAAAGTTGAAAGGGGAATACCAAAGTCAAGATTCTGGAAAAGGGAAAAAGTGGTTTAGGAGCACCTAGGCTAGCCTCCGTGGTTAGTGTGTTTTGGCTTGTACTTGACTCTAGCCAAGTCAAGAAGTTAGATAGTTTGTTTGAGGACCTTAGAAGGTCTCCTAGAATGTTGGATAAGCAAATCAATCACTAGGACTAAGGTCACTAATTAGCCTTTGTTAGTTGCTATTTCATTTTCTTAATGTTAGGAGCTAGTGAGATTGAGTCATTAATGTGTCTTAGGTTCTAGAGTTGTTATTGGTTGCAAAGATGCTATAATGGTGATAAATGGCCTTGGATCATCAAAATGTAGTAGGTTAGGAGTCCTAGAATATAGGATCAAGGCATCAACCGAAGTTTCCAAATGTTGAAAAAATGTTGTCATGACAACATTTGCAATTATTGCAAATGTTACATGCAACATGGATAACTTTGGATTCCCTAAGTTATAGGTGTTGATGCTTGGAAAATAGGCCCTAAAATGGTGGAGATGGCATCTAATGTAAGCCATGGTGGCTTGAATCTCAAGGTAGATGGATGTTGTGTAAATTTTGAGTTAGATAATATTAGCTCTACAACAGTGTTTTGAAGGATATTCTAAGTTTATGTGTTGACAGTCAAATCTAATGACTTGATAGTGTTAATAAAGTGTTTTCATTATGATCTAAAGGGGTTTTGAAGACATTTTAATTTGATAGGTTAAGGGTTTTAAGTAGATTTAGTGTATCTAAGAAATTGGTTTTGTTTAAGACTATTTGCTAGTCTCTCTGTGATAGTTTGTGAAGTCATGACTTCCACACGAGATTCAACCATGGAAACTCCAAAGAAATGGTTGAATCTACAAGTGGGGCCACTGTAAATTATGTATACAAAGGTAGGAGTCTTCGAAGTGGGGAGAACCATTTTTAATGCCAAGCCCTAGGCAAGCTAGGAAGGTGTGGTTAGAGGCTTGATAGAGAAAGAAATAGGCATTACTTGAAAGGTTTGGAGCTAGAGTATGACTCTAGAAGATTTTTTGATATGTTTTCATTATATTTGAATCTCCTATGAATATTTGGTTCATGTCAATAAATCCCATAAGGTTTTTAACCATATTTCTACTAGGATTTTGACTGTCCTAAAAACTAGGTCTTTATTCCTGTTTATCCTTGTTTATAGGAAGGAGGTGTATGGAGAATTCCAGGTCTAAAAGTTTGTAGAATCCTTAAGAAAATAAAAAAGGGTATCCAAATCCCAAATTTGTTTGGAAATTTTTTTGAGAAAGTTTGGAAAGAAGAGCCAAAAGCCTCTGCAAAAGGCTACAAGGATTAGGCCTAATTTCAAGGTCAAAATTGGTGAACTATTGCTTCCGATGGAAACATGATCTAAGATCCCTCTAAAATGGATCAAAAACACCAAGTTAAGGATTTTTACAACATGGAGAACATCCCTACAAGGAAATGTGAATGATTTGAGGATTTGACACTTAGAGCCTTCTAAGTGAGTGTGGAGAAGTGAATCAAAACTAAGGTGTTGATCCTTCAAGCTGAAGTTTTCATAGATCGACTCTTACAACAAAGTTTGAATAGGTCTTAGTTAATTATCTAAGCCTATTTGAAGATCCTATACAAGGAATATGATACTAGGAGGCAAGTGAAGTCTCTTGGAGGTTGTGAAAGCTAGCCTTGGAATTTATCATACATCATATTGGTATCAGAGCTTGGTTGATCAAGCTTGTGGTTGATGTTGCAACCTTCTAAATTAGTTTGAGAGAATACACCAGTTAAATCCATGGTGACTAATGTTGAATTAGCCAAGAAGGTTGAGGAACAAGAGGAGGATAACAAATTGCTAAGGCAAAGACTAGCTCAAATGGAGCAACTCTTGGGTGAATTCCAAGACAAAGTAGATAAGGTCAAGGAAAAGATTGACCAAAAGGAAGAAGCTAAAGCAAGGGAGAAGGAATTAAAGTTGGAGGAAGAAGCAGTAGCACCTGGCCCTATTCTTCTTGAAGAACCATTCTTAAAAGCATTGAAAGCATTGAGTGGTAAAGCTTTGGAAGGTGTGCCACTATTTAGTGGACAAATGGATCCAGATTCAGTTGTGGATTGGATTGATAGCATAGAGAACCATTTTGAATGTGATGGTATCTCTGAGGCACAAAAATTTATGGTAGCCAAGCCTAGACTAAGAGGTTCAACTCTTACTTGGTGGAAGTTTTTGAAAAATGAGAGAGAGAGAAGGATGGAAAAGGTCATATTGTGACATGGAAGTGTATAGTAGCCAAAGTAAAGAAGACCTACCTTCCTGGTGACTATAAAGTCCAAATGCATAGAAGGAGACACAATCTAAGACAAAAAGATCTAGATGTCCAAGCCTACACTGAGGAGTTTCAAAAATTGTGTTTGAGGTCCAAGGTAGTTGAAGATGAGAGCATCAAGCCAGCAATGTACTTGAATAGCCTCAAATGGTCTATTCAAGAGGGGATGAGCCTAGTCAACTTCAAATCCATTAGGCAATGCTATCAAATGGCCTTGAAGATAGAGGAGAAGAGAAAGAGAAAGCAAGAAACCTCCAAAGGCAAAGGAAAAGGAAAAGATACCAAAGGTCAAAGAGGTGGCTATGGTGGAAGAAGTTCTGATTCAAGAGCTCAAGGTGAGGTAAAGTCCAGTAAGCAGCAAGAAGGAAGCCCAAGTAGAGGTAGTAGAGGAAGAAATTATAACTCTAGCTATAGAGGAAGAAGTGGTAGTTCATGACAAGGAGGAATAGGCAATTACATTTCCAATATGAAGTGCTACCTTTGCAATCAAATGGGGCACCCTGCCTATAGATGCCCAAAGAAAGGTGTTTCATCACAAGGAGGTGATAAGAGGACTAACTTAGTTCAAGATGACTCCAATATAGTAGAAAAACATGTTGAAGTACCACTGAATTCAGAGGAAGGATAGAACCTCATGATGAGGAGGAAACTAATCAAGGAATCAGTGAAGGAGGAGCCAAGCCAAAGGAGATCTTTGTTTAGGATCAAATACAAGATAATGGGGAAAGTATGTAGGGTCATTATTGATTTAGGCTCTATTGATAACATAGTGTTAGAGGAAGCAATCAGCAAGCTCAAGTTGACAATAATATCCCATACCAATCCTTACAAGGTCACTTGGCTTAACAAAGGCCAACATGTGTTAGTGAATGAGCAAGCATGGGTGGACTTCTCCATTGGAAGGTTCAAAGATAAAGTTTTATTTGATGTATTTCCTATGGATGCATGTCATTTTCTCCTAGGTAGACCATGGAAATTTGACCGCCAAGCCATACATGATGGAGGAAAGAATTCCTATTCTTTCAAGAAAGACAATGTAACCTTCAAAATTAAGTCATTGTTGGAGGATGCTGAAGTGAAGACAATAGGTCCAAACGTTCTTATGGTAGGTGAAAAGGAGTTCCTAAAAACCATGGAAGAGAGTGAAGTAATAGGCTATGCATTGGTGTTAAGACCAAGAGAGGGAGATGAAGGCAAGGTGGCTAAGAAGACTAAATTACCAAGGGAGATTCAGGGTATGTTACAGACTTACCAAGGCATTGTAAGTGACGGAAAACCATCAACCCTACCCCCTCAAAGAGCCATAAGCCATAGGATAGACCTTATTCCATGAGCCACCCTACCTAACAAAGCTTCTTACAAGATGACCCCTCAACAAAGTGAGGAAATAGCAAGATAAATACAAGATCTTTTAGACCAAGGCCTAATTAGGAAGAGAATTAGTCCATGTTTTGTACCCACCATACTTGCACCTAAGAAAGGAGGAACTTGGAGGATATGTATTGACTCAAAGGCTATCAATAGGAGAACCATAAGGTATAGGTTCCCTATCCCTAGGATTGAAGACTTAATGGACTATTTAGGTGAAGCAAAGTACTATAGCGAGAGAGACTTGAAGAGTGGCTATCACCAAATAAGAATCCATGAAGGTGGTGAATAGAAGACAACCTTCAAGACCAATGAAGGGCTATATGAATGGCTTGTCATGCCATTTGGTTTGTCAAATGCCCCCTCTACATTCATGAGGCTCATGAATGAAGTTCTCAAGGACTACATAGGCAAGTTTGTAGTTGTATATCTAGATGATATACTAATTTTTAGCAAGACAAGGAGTGAGCATTTGGAACACCTTGACATTTTCTTCAAGAAGCTGCATGAGGAGAAGTTGATGATCAACTTGGAGAAGTGTGAGTTCATCAAATAAGAGTTAGTGTACCTTGGGTTTGTCTTATCACATGGAAATATGAAAATGGATAAGAGAAAGGTGGAGGCTATCATGAATTGGCCTACTCCAAGGTCAGAAATAGAGGTAAGGAGTTTTCATGGTCTTGCATAATACTATAGAAAGTTCATAAGACAATTTAGTGCAATTTGTGCTCCTATGTTGGATAATATCAAAGGAGGAATGAAAACCAAGTTTGTTTGGAATGAAGATGCTAACAAGAGCTTTGAGTTGTTGAAGGAAAAGATAGCTACCCAACCTATTTTAGTGTTGCCAAGATTTGAGAAGCTATTCAAAATTGAGTGTGATGCTAGCAATGTAGCAATTGGGGATGTTCTAAGCCAAGAAGGAAAACCGATGGCTTTCCATTCTAAAAAGTTAAGTGAGGCTAAGAGGAAGTACTCCTCATATGACCTAGAAATGTATGCATTGGTCCAATCTCTAAGAAAGTGGAGGCATTACTTTCTTCCAAAGGAATTCATTGTGTATTCAAACAATCAAGTACTTATCTTTTTGAATTCACAAGCATGTGAAGTGGGTTGAGTACCTACAAGCTTACACCTTCAATATCAAGCACAAGAAAGGTGTTCTAAACAAGGTGGAAAATGCATTGTCAAGAAGATCCCTCACACTCCAAGAAATTTAGTTGAAAAGCATGGGGATAGATCATTTCAAGGATCTATATGTATATGATGAGGACTTTTTTGACATATACAAGGTATGTACTAAATACAAGAATCATTTTCATAGTAATATGCCGAATATACTTTGAAAAGTGATCTCTTGTTCGAAGGGAATCAATTGTCCATTCTTAGAGGCTCTATTAGAGAAAATTTGATTCAAGAAAATCATAATGGTTCTTTGAGTGGTCACTTTGGGATCACTAAGACTCAAGACCTTATTTCAAGGTTTTATTATTGGCCTAGAATGAATATTGATGTTAGGAGGTATGTGGAAATTTGTGTTGTATGTCAAAAGGCCAAGGGAACTTCTACAAATGATGGTCTTTACCAACCACTACCTATTCCTACTAGGCCATGGGAATGCTTAAGCATGGATTTTGTTGTTGTGTTACCCAAGACTAGACAAGGCATGGATAGTGTGTATGTGGTTGTGGATAGGTTTAACAAAATGTCTCACTTTGTGCCATGCAAGACCAAAAATGATGCAAGTCAAATAGCATATCTATTCTTCAAGGAAATAGTAAGAATTCATGGGTTACCTATCAGCATTCTTTCAGATAGGGACACTATGTTTATGAGTCATTTTTGGAAGACTCTTTCGCAAAGATTGGGCACCAACTTATCTTTTGGATTAGCCTACCATCCCCAAACTGATGGTCAAACTGAGGTTATTAATAGAAGCCTTGGAAACTGTTGGTTGTGGATTATTCCCTTTGATCTTCAACTTGCAAATTTACACTTTGGTCGATAATGTAAATGAAACTCTGACTCTATCACCACTCCAAAGTCCACAAGGAAGAGGGCCAACTGAAAAGGATCAAAGGATCCTTCTACACTTTGAGCATCAATGCTTAGGCGGGTGTACCCTTGACTCACTTCTCCAAAGGAGTCTCAAACTGATGTATACAATGCTCAACACAAGTCTATAAAAGGTTTATCAAATGAATGTTTATGTTTGTGTGGCTATTAACCATGAAACTTCAAGAGGAAGGACCAGTGCCTTATCCCAGGGCTCAGAGTCACCTTACTGTATACCTCAACTGAATACCTCAAATCAAACACAATGGAATCTAAGGTAAGTGCTTTTCCTATTACCCCTTTCCCTCAAGCACAAGGACATCAAATTCTATACGTAACTGCAAACTCACTGAATTCACCTAGAAGGCTTTAATCCTAGCTTTGTTAGGAACTCAAAGATAAATTTAAAATACTCTTTGTTTACCATACATTAACACACTTTGTGACATTAACATATATGAGCTCAGAGACAAGCAAGAAGACATACACAAGATACAAGATTGGGATTCACAAATGTTTTCATTAACATAATCAGGATCAGCATACAATTGGCATGACACCAAGATGAAAAAAAGCCACCAAATCAGACCTCTATCAGTATATAATAGTTAAAAATTAGGGACCAAAAGCAACAATGTTTTGGAACCCCTGCAAAATAAAAAATTCTGCAACTTATACCCCCTAGTCATCTTGAAATTTGCAACAAGTTATGGATGAATAGGGTTAGGGTTTCAACCACCCAACCTGCTGGAAACGGTCTAAAAAGTTATTACAGGGGTGGGAAACACAGGAAACTAGAATTGATCCTCAATCATGAAATTCTTCTCTACAAGTACAGGGGATCACAAAAT
Source organism: Chamaecyparis obtusa (assembly GCA_027943335.1). Taxonomy (NCBI): domain Eukaryota; kingdom Viridiplantae; phylum Streptophyta; class Pinopsida; order Cupressales; family Cupressaceae; genus Chamaecyparis; species Chamaecyparis obtusa. The sequence goes on from BSBK01009094.1 coordinate 188,090, forward strand.
CGGGCTCAAAAGGACACCCTGCAACAAGCCTTGAGCACACAACCTCCACGGTACAAGCTCTGTAAATGATCCAACGACACCTTGGACCACACCGCAAATAGAAAACCAGTCATATCTCATCGAATAGGGTCTACTCTGTAATGAATTCCATAAATTTGGTACTTTTTGGTCACTGGAAGTTCTCAAAAAATTTTGAATTTGAACCACAATGGCTAAATCCTTGGCGCCTGCATAGAATGATGGCCCATGTTTAAATCATCATCACCTTTAAAACACAACCATCAGATCAAACCTCCTTCGTGGCTTTATGATTTTCCTCTAAAAGTGGCCCCACTAGACTTAGCAAATTGGTGACAAAGGACACTCACCAATTTTCTAAACATATCACACTTTCGCTAAACAACTTAGCAAATTCCTAACTACCATTCGTGAAATCACCATACAAACTAGCAACTCCTCTTATCTTTCCACGAATGCATGACCACATTAAATTTGTCGGCACCATTAACTTCTTTATCCACTCCACTAAACACTAGACTACACTTGGGCCCGCTAGATGCCACATGTTGCTATTTCATTTTCAATTCACACCCGGTCATACTGACACAAGACCCACTTACCATAAGCCTTTGAAATGAATGGCTGGTGTAAGATCTCATGGCTCTAACAAATCCCATGAGAACTTATGCTGACCGTTAGATCTATCCTTATCATAGACCCCTCTGACAATGGTCCCACCTCTGAGCACATCCACATCAACCAATAAGAAACCTCCACCTGCGCAAACATGTCACATCGAACCCACTATAGACAACAAAAAACTTGGCAAGATAGAATAAAATCTGACAGATGGCGCATGATCTGAAAGGCTTGGAATATTCCTTGCAATCATATGCCAACCGTTAGATTAAAAGCTCTCAACGTGGGCCCTTCTAAAATAAACTAACTCATCATCACGCAGATGAATGAAAACCCGCCAACTCAGATAACCATGGAAAACTAGAGACCTACACTAACAACATAAAAGGGAAAGGGTGGGACTGAATGGAAATGATTTGAATGGATTGAAAGGACCCCTAAGATGCCTTAAGTCTCTCATAGACCAGTGCCTTGTCCATTGGGCCACAGAGTCAAATATAGTATTGCAAGGGACAACTATGAAACAAGAAAACAATATACTTAATGTGTTGATGCCTAACATCAACCACACACCATGACCAAACTTTAACTTAACAACCCACCTATGCATTCAAGTATGTTATTATCCATTTAAAGGATTTTAACCCTCCCCTTAGAAGAGACCTACAAATAGATAATACATTCACTAGCATCCACTGGAAGACAAGCATGACATATCTTTGACACCTCAGCTCATACATATATGAACACTAACCCTGAGCCAGTTATCCCTGCACAGACAACTCCACTTGCAAACACTTAGGCAATGCAAATAGAAAAAACAAACACCCTTGATATATGATTAATGGACTCAGAATTCAAATGGAGATAGCTTGGTAACAATAAGAGTATATTAAATTCTCATACAGAAAACAAGTCTGTTACAATATGCACTGTATTCTCTGAACCAACAAGGGAAAGAAGAACACCCTGTATGCAAAGAAAATGAAATATCTATAGGAAAAGGACCCTTCACAAAACTAGAAAGGAACTCTAAGCTAGAACCCTTACAAAGTCAAAATTTTAACTATTTATACCACTGGTTACTTTGGAATCCAAAGCAGTAGGATGCAATAAGCTATGGGTAACCAGGGTTAGGGCTTTCACCCACCCAACCAACTAAAACAGTCACAAAATTTATTACAAGGATGAAAAATAGGTGATCTAGGAGAAAGTTGATCCAAGAATTATCTGTAATCATGAGAAATTGTGAGCTTAGTACAAGACATCAAGGAATTTCCATGAGAACCAGTCTAATCAACCATCTGCAAACACACCTCGAGTAGAAAAACCACACAGTACAGACCCTCCAAATGAACACAACACACCCTGGACCACACTGCAATGGTGAACAGATTATCTTGCACCAGCACCAGTCGCATCTGCATTGAATTTTGGTCCTTCACATCACTGAAAACCCCTGGAAAAAGATTTAAAAATTGGTGGCAACAGTCAGTCAAAAAATTTTGAAATGTGGCCGTCGATTATATCTCTTCCCGGTAGATTGGGTGGTAATATTTATCTTTTAAAACTACCGCAGGACTCCCTGACAAGTCAATCGCCACCTCAAAAATCCCTCAGTGAATGAAGACCGAGCATGTCAGCAGCACGACACCGTGGACCCACCTTAACTCCGTAACAACGACATCATAATAGTTTTCACATGATCACATAGCCAGGAAATGGGCTATGCGAACATGTGACAACCTGTAGACCTTTACCTTGCCACACAACCATCACTGCTGCTAACACAAAGTGTCAGTCACATGATCATATAGCCTTGAAAAAGGCTATGCGAACATGCAACTAACTGCCAGCATTCACCACTACCATTGCTATGCTGACTAAATAGGAATGCCCACTCCACCACCTATCACCAAGCCACAGCAAGGAAGAAACCTGTCACATGGTTGCAAGCCTTGAAAATGGCCCTTGCGATCATGCGACAAGGCCATAAGACCGCCACCTTGTCACCCACTAGCCAATCAGAAGTGAACACCAACACCACGTGACATCTTGGACCCACCGCACTGTCGACCAATCGGGACGATGCCACATCACCACCTGCCAATGGGCCCTAGCACAACATGGCACTCGGTCACATGATCGCATATCAAAAAACTCTAACATGCGATCATGCGACAGCTAACCATAGGCCACCACATAACCACCAGTAGGACCATAATACTTCCATCACCAAGGGGCCCCATGTGCAGGTGTTAACTGGTCGCATGGTCACATGTCAAAAATTTCTGACATGCGATCATGCAACAACCAACCATTTTAAAACCTCTAAAGACCTAGGCCCACCATCTAGTCGGACTTGCACAATTAGGGAATGCCAACAAATAGGGTAGATGTGTGAGGTTGAAAACATCCAAGGTTTTCAGTGAAAGATCGAAAACATCATGGGTTTTCAAAAATATTGTGGGTTTTCAACACTGAGGCATATTCTAAGACTATTTCCTGCAGACCATAAAAATTGAATAACTACCTGGGTTTTGCAACTTAGGAGGTGCAATCTGGATTGGAGCAGGGTGATACATTAAAGAGCATGGGGCCAAGAGTGCACACCACAAAACCAAGCGGATCTACTTCGCAAGACAAAACTATGACTGTAGGCCAGGTAGAGACAACATCAGAAAAACTCCAAGGAAGAGGCCATTTTCAAAGGATTTTTGCTATGAAAAAAAAATGGCCTAACATTGGCTCTATCTGGGGATGATGGGTAACTTGTGCCCATGTGAGAATTCAAGATTTCTAGGAGAGTAGACCACCTATTGGAAAAACACAGGGACCTCAAAAAATGTAGGGAACAAGAAGGAAAAACCCACAACAAGAAAGGGAAACTGTACAAAAATTTATATACAAAAGGCTCAGGGCCCCAAAACTTCTAATCAGCTTCTACCTCTATCAAACAAGTAGTTTTAATCTCCATTCAGTAGAGGAAAGCTGAAGCTACCACTTTCATCCACCCTTCCAAGAACAGTATGATCCATATTCAGCACAATATATAAAAAATGATCACCACACTCACCATCACTCAGCAAGATAGGGTCATCAAGCTACCATAGACATTGATCATTTTGTGACATCAAAATGTCACACTCTTCACTTTCACTACCATGCTAAAAAAGGAAACACTCCAACTCAACCTCATGGATGGGCACATTAGCACATTGATTATTAGTCTGCAATGAAGAATAAACCCATTCTATCTCTTTGCTCTGCAAACTAATATAACACTCTTCAAGGCAAAAATCTGATTGCATAAAATTAGAAACATCTTGCTGATCAAAAATCACATTAGCATCTTCTAGAAAGGAACAAGCACTATCAGTTAATGACTCATCAGTCATTTGCAAATCTGAGCAAACCCCTTTAGAATTGCTGCAATCTCTAGCATAAAAATATAAACAAGAACCACTGACATTAGGCTCTTGAAAAACTAAATCCACACTAGTACACATATCATCATACTTATCAAATATGACATTATCAAATTCCTTACAATGATGTGTACCATCCACTTGCATATCAAAAATAGGAGAAGGGACATCCACAAATGCTTCACACATCATGCCATCACTTGTTTTTTCTTCATCAAAAATAATATCCAACAGGCATGGGATTTTGGAAACAAATTTAGGAGTGCACCTCTAAAATTCTGCATCTAGGAGCTCTGAAATTTGTTCACTACTTAGTAGGCACTGAACTTCACACTCTATCTCATTGGCTTCACTAAAAGTGCTGCAAATATCTTCCTCATCTGAGACGGGGGCTGAAAAATCATGTGTCAAATCATCACTGCAAGAACTCATATCTGTAGATTCATCTTTTGTCTCACAAATTTCATTATCAACATCAACATCACAAGATTCATCCTCCACAAATGAAGCCATCCATTCTTTAACATTTTCTAATGCTTCATTTTTAACAGATGCGGACCAACTGATTGACTCAGGCACACTAAGCTCTAAAAACATTTCAGCATATTGAGAATTCTGAAGCTCAATACCCACAAAAAGCTCATCACAAGCTATAAGAAATTTCCTATAGTATGAATGGGATGACTCACCTTTTCCTTCTCCTATTGCACCCCTTAGAATCTTTATGCAAGTTTTCTAGATTTTTTGACTCATCAAATAAATATCTCTTTCTCTATTAACATTTCTAGAATCTGACAGAGAACTTTCAGACCTAGAAACATCAACTTGATCTATCAAGCCTAGAAACTCCATTTAATATATTGACAAAACCACACTACCTATTCTCATGATAATAATTTTATCCAAACTAATGCAGCCAATGTCTTCATTATACCTCAACATATTTCTGATACTCTTTACAACAACCAAAGCTTCTACCCAGAAATATGATCAAACTTTCAAAATTAATTTCCCCTTTTCAATGATGACTTGTTCACCTAATTAGGGACTATTCTTGCTTAATGAAATAGGATTACCTAGAGATGTTGTGAATGCTACAAAATATAAATCTGAAGTCTCCTCGAAATCACTTTTCAAACCTTGGTAGAGCCGCCACCTCTTTGTAGAGGACAAATTTGAATCAGCTGAAAAATCTCTCCAACTCTGCACCTTCTTCAAAACCAACAATTACAAAACAACCTCACAGGATAACTGCTTTTCAAGACTACAAATATATCATGCTTTGCCACAAAACACTGACCAAACAGAGACTTAGAGTCACCACTCAACACGTAGTGAGAAAATATTTCAAGTGTATTTTTTTATTTTTGACTCTATGATCTTTTAACCAGACTCTGGGATGATCCAGCCAAGCAAGGAAGCTAGCTGTCTTTTACTTCTTCCCTAGTAGAGTCACCATTTTGTTGGATTTTAAATTTGTTCCCACATGGTGCTAGGTTTACACTATGATGACAAACTAGTTAGTCTTCGCTCCAAAGTCTAAGAGAGAAAAAGTGCCAATTGATGAGGATCGAGGGCATCCTCATTCTTCTTTAATCGCCACCTTCACTCAAGCTAGTATTGCCTTATCTACACACTCTAGACACCTCATGATAAATAATAAGCTTGCAGATAGATTATTGTGGAATAGCTTTCAGGCTCTTTTAGGTATCCTGTACCCTAATGAACCACATCTCATGCAATAACCTGCTTGCATACAATGAGTCTGAAACCTAGAAGCTTATTCTAATCAACATGAAAGGGAAAGATGGTTCAATGAATTATTTTAATGTTGGGTTGAATGGTCCCTTGAAATACCCCTAGTCTCCCATAGACCAGTGCCTTATCCAATGGGCAGCAGAGTCAAATACCTCACTGCAACAGAGTTATGAAACAAGAAGACAACAAACTCACCCTGACTAGATCATACATTACGAAACCACTTGTGCACCTACATATGTTATTACCTATCCAAAGGAAGACCTAAGAACAAGAAATACATTAACCAACATCCACTAGAAGATAAGCTTGACATATCTTTGATACCCAGCTCATACATATCTGAAAACCAATCCTAGACCTAGTTGCTCCTGTGAAAACAACTCTGGTATAGACACTCACTGGAAATGCAAGTAGAAAATCTATAACACCTTTGATGCTATAATTAATAAGTCTAAAACCCAAATGGAGACAATCTGATAGCAGAACAAATATACTAAAATCTTATACGTAAGACAAGCTATTACAATTTGTATTCTATTCTCAAAACTAGAAAGGAAAGAGGGAAACTCTGTATACAGAGAAGAAGAAATATTTACAAGGTAGAAAACTACACCATCCAACCCTTGTTATAGATAAACAACTACAATATATACCACCGGTTACCTTGGAATCTCAAATAATAGGATGCAACAAGCTATAGGTAACTAGGGTAAGGGTTAGGGTCTCAACAACTAAACCAAAAAGAAAAGTAAAAAAATTATTGCAGGGGCAGGAAACCAAGCAACCTGGAGAAAACAAATCTCAAACAGATCTGCAATCATGAAAATCTGCTAGCTCAGTACAGAACATCAAGGAATTGCCATGAAAACTAGTACAAATCACCACCTGGAGAAAGCTTCTTGAACTCAAAAACAAACTCCAGTAGGTACAAAATCAATACGCAACTGATCAGAAAGCCCCTGGACCACATCGCAACAATTAGCGCTAGCAAACCAGCTGAAAACCGTCACCAAAACCATAAATTTTGGTACTTCCAAATCGTAGGAAACAATTAAAATTTCAAATCTATAGGTTAACGGCTATATCCATGGCACCAGAAGCAAATCAAGCGTCTAAATTTAAATCTTCAGCCAACTTTAAGTCCTGATCATAGATCTTCATGTTTCACAGGCTCGGTAACTTAACCTTTTATCCTTAGTTGCGTAGTCATGCAGTCGTCAACTTAACCACCATAAAAATTCTAGCTATATATGTGCTTGGTCGCATGAACACAAGGAACCAAACTAACCTTTGTGATAACAAACCTCCTAAAGTCCTTGGCCACAATATCAATCTCTCAGCCAACAAAAACTGAGCACCTCAATAAGACTAGCACTGTGGACCACCCCTAACTCCACAATGGGGATGTTCATAGTAGTTGTCGCATGATCGCATAGCCAGGAGATAGGCTATGTGAACATGTGACAAATCTCCTACATTGCAACCCTTTACCATGTCATAACTCTGCAATGCCACTGAGAGTTAACACAAAGAGGTTAGTCGCATGGTCGCGTAGCCCATTTCCTAGCTATGTGATCATGCGACAACCCGCCAACCCTGCAACCATTAACCTACCCTATCACCATCGTGTCACCACTCCCCACCAATGAAATACATACACCACTGGCAACACAAGACAATAGGCCCACCTATTGTCACATGTCACATCACCATTCCTTGAATACCACCTAGTCACACTGATATGGGACCCACTCACCACAACCTCAAAATTGAACAGTGGGCGCATGATCACATGGGTCTAACACCTCCCATGAGATCATGCACCAACCACTAGATCTACCATGCTATCATCCTCTTAGAATCATTTGGGCCCACTGACAAACTACAACATCACCACCCGCTAATTGGCCCCATCACAAGAAGCAGCCTTGTCGCATGGTCGCAAGCAGTGAAAATGGCTCTTGCGATCATGCGATAAGCTGAAAAGATGCCACCTCCCCAAATATGTCAGGGGACCCACAAAATGGCAAAGGAAGGTAAATGGGGACATGGCCCACTGGGACAGGTGGTAGCTGGTCGCATGGTCACATGTCAGAAAAATTTGAGATGCAATCATGCAACAACTAGTCACAGGATGCCACATAACCACCAACAGGACCACCAGCCTCCCTGAAAGAAAACTAGCCCCACTAACATAATACAATCAGCAACACGTGGACCAATTAGAAAGTGCTAAATCAGCACACCCAACATGTATGTCCTCTCATCCAATCAGGTAATGCCACATTGCCAAATCTGGCAAGCGGATGAACAACCTTTCCTTCGTTCTGACAGTGCCTCTGACAAGATACCAAATCAATGATCGGCACATGATCTCATAGGCATGGAATATTCCTTACACTCATACACTAACCATCGATCTCCTCCTTGTATTTCTTGAAGAATCTAGCCCCACCAACCATCGCACTCGTGTACTTAGGACCAACGAATAAGGAATGTCGACAAAAGGGAAGAAATGTGAGGTCGAAAACACACAGGGTTTTCAGCGAAGGATCGAAAACATCTAGGGTTATCGACATAGACACATAGGTAAACAAGGGATGCAAAAACATTGAGGGTTTTCATGTAGACCAAAAAGGTAGCAGGGAAACTAAAAACATCATGGGAAGCCAAAAACATTGTGTGTTTTTGACACTTTGGTAGATTCTGAGACTATTTCCTACAGACCATAAAACTTGAATAACTCCCTAGGTTTTGTGATTTAGGAGGTGTGATCTAAACTAGAGAAAGGTGACATAATGAACCAACTATGGCTAAGGAAAACACCATGAAACATTGTGGATGTTCATCGCATATTAAAACTGTGCAGCACGGTAAGATAACATGAAAATTTGCAGAGAATACACCATTTTCATAGGATTTTTGCATTGACAGGAAAATGGAATAATAGTGGCTTTGTCTGTGGATGATGGGTAACTTGTACCCATGTGAGAATTTAGGATTTCTAGGAGAGTAGACCACCCTTAAACAAAACACAGGGAGCTAAAAAACTAGCACCTGGACCAGGGAAGGAAACACACAACAGGAAAGAAAAACTATACAAAGATTTATAGTATTTACAAAATTATTTGATGGCCCCAAGCCACCAAATTGAAATCAATGACCCTCTTGAATCAAACATTTGATTTTCATCCACATATGTGACCAACCACCTGAAAATTTCTTGACCATCTTGCAGCCAACATGTATGAATATTCATGGGCTAAAAAATAAACTTGCACTGATCACCACCCATGTTCTTCCAGTCATGACTGTTACACTCATGTTTAGATTCCAAGAAGTAAGGAACATCATCTACTTCTTCCTGATGATTGGAAACAAAAATTTGATCTATTAATGCACCAAAAAATGTAGCATATGGAGCATCATGCATTACTATACAATTACCTAGCTAAGAAGGACTTGAATCCTCTGATTTACCTTCACACATTGCTTCAGCCACTAAGAAACTTGGTTCATGAACAACATCTTCTTGAACTGGATAATGAACCAAAGGAAGGTCTATTTCAAAATTTTAGTGACAGGGGAAGAATTGATCTGCATCATCATTTTCGCCAAAAGAAAATCTGTCCCAACTATTGAAAGAAAAGTCTTCAACACTATCACATTCAGTATCATATTCAGCAGAAATAGGAAAGGGATTTGAACAAGAAATTTGCTCATCACTGTAATCATGATGATAGGAAAACACACTGTCATGTCCTTCTACTTCTCTTTTTGTAGAGTCACTACTAAAGGGGGGACCTAATATACATGAATCTTCATGGTCACTTTGAACACTAGCCTCATTATCAGTGTCAAAGTGTATATCACAGGGGAGCTGCAAATCAAAGTCCATACAAGGTGCACACCTTTGAAATTCTTTAGCTCAATGGACTTTGGGCTTCATTTTCTTTTTCATCGGCTACATCCCTATTATTGCAAACATCATTCTTATCCAAAACAAGAATGGAGACCTCTGGCCTTAGATCATCTTGTGTGAATAAATCAATGCAGGAATCATCATCTGCATCATATTCAATATCCTCCATTTCACACAAAACATCATCAATCTAGGACAAGAAAAAAGTATCCTGATGTTGAAAAGAAGAAAAATCTATAGACAGGATGGAAGTATTGTCATCCTTAGATTCATCTTTAGCACTCTTATTTGCAATGACCTCAATGTTAGCTTCATAGTTCACACTTCCTTCATAATGAGACTCAACATCAGAAATAATGACCTCCTCATGATCACCATAAGGAAACAACAGTCTTCTCAATCTTCTGTCCTCCTCTAACTGTCATATGTCAATTTTTCTCTTTACAATCTTCATCTTGAGAACAACAACCTCATCAAAATGTTCAATAAAATTTGCTCTCAATACATCCCAAGAAGGGATTGAAAATGAAGTCAAGGACAAGAACCACCTCATTGCACTATCTAAAAATGTATGCACAAAAAACCTCACAGCAAAATCTTCATGTTCAATATCCATTTCACCAAAAAGATCCATGACATCATCAACATGCTGGCTTGCAGAAATAGACCCACCAGCTAGGAATTTAAGCAAGCACTCCCCAACCTCAGTAGGGAACTCATTGGGGGCACCTTTAATGCCATCAAAACAAAAGGGCCTATATTCCTCCATGAGAAACTACCCACTACAACTCATCCCTCTAAAGCAGTGCTTAACATTTGGTAGGGATACATTTTCAACAAGAGAATACCTGGAAGTTCTATAGTAGGAGCTTTATTGATTGGAAGGCAAGGTGGATCCAGAGCTCATCATGTAGCTCCATCAGGTTCTCTGCAATGTAAAGTCACCAACTCTTTGAAGAGGAAATTTTTTCACTGATTTTATTCTTCTTCCAATCAACACCAAAACTTCACAGGGATCACTGAGAAACTACACTAATCAAACAAAGAAAAATTAGAGCCACCACTCACAACTAGGTGAGAAAATTTAGCAAATGCTTGTTTGTTCATCTGACTTTTTTCTAGACTCTCCCTAGTAGAGTCACCATCTTGTTGGTATTCTTTTTCCCCAAAGGTCAGATTGACATAAGGATTGACAAGGCTAGTGTCACATTCACTCAACACTCCAAATCTGACAAGGACAAAGGTCAACTGACAAGGATCAAAGAGAGATCCTTCTACACTTTGAGCTCCACATCACTCAAGCTGGTATACCTCATCTGCACACTCATACAACTTGTGTCACACTACAGGCTTGTAGCTAACTGACTGTGGAATGGTTTTCAAACCTTTATAGGCATCTTGTACCTCAAATGAAACCAATATCTCATGCAATAGCTCTGCTTGCATGGAGTGAGTATGAAAATTAGAGACCTACACTAACAACATAAAAGGGAAAGGGTGGGACTGAATGGAAATGATTTTAATAGATTGAAAGGACCCCTGAGATGCCCTAAGTCTCTCATAGACTAGTGCCTTGTCCATTGGGCCATAGAGTCAAATACAATATTGCAAGGGATAGCTATGAAACAAGAAAACAATATACTCAATGTGTTGATGGCTAATATCAATCACACACCATGACCAAACCTCAACTTAACAACCCACCTATGCATTCAAGTATGTTATTATCCATTCAAAGGATTTTAACCCTCCCCTTAGAAGAGACCTACAAACAGATAATACATTCACCAGCATCCACTAGAAGATAAGCATGACATATCTTTGACACCTCAGCTCATACATACATGAACACTAACCCTGAACCAATTATCCCTACGAAGACAACTCCACTTGCAAACACTTAGGCAATGCAAATAGAAAAATCAAACACCCTTGATTTATGATTAATGGACTCAGAATTTAAATGGAGATAGCTTGGTAACAGTAAGAGTATATTAAATTCTCATACATAAAATAAGTCTGTTACAATATGCATTGTATTCTCTGAACTAGCAAAGGAAAGAAGAACACCTTGTATGTAGAGAAAAGGAAATATCTATAGGAAAAGGACCCTGCATGGAACTAGAAAGGAACTCTAAACTGGAACCCTTACAAAGTCAAAATTTGAACTATTTATACCACTGGTTACATTGGAATCCCAAATAGTAGGATGCAACAAGCTACATGTAACCAGGGTTAGGGATTTCACCCACCCAACCAACTGAAACAGTCACAAAATTTATTACAAGGATGAAAACCAGGTGATCTAGGAGAAAGCAGATCCAAGAATGATCTGTAATCATGAGAAATTGCAAGCTCAGTATAGGACATCAAGGAATTTCCATGACAACCAGTCTAATCAGCCATCTGCAAACACACCTCGAGCAACAAAACCACATAGTACAGATCCTACAAATGAACATGACACACCCTGGACCACATTGCAATGGAAAATAGATTATATCCCACCAGCACCAGTCACTTCTGCATTGAATTTTGGTCCTTCTCATCACTAAAAACCCTTGGAAAAAGATTTAAAAACTGATTTCAACAGTCAGTCAGCAAATTTTGAAACGTGGCCATCGATTATATCTCTTCCCGGCAGATCAAGTGGTCATATTTATCTTTTAAAACTACTGCGGGACCCCCTGACAAGTCAACCACCACCTCAAAAATCTCTCGACATATGAAGATCGAGCATGTCAATAGCACAACACTATGGACCCACCTTAACTCTGCAATAGCAACATCATAATAGTTTTCGCATGATCACATAGCTAGGAAATGAGCTATGCGAACATGTGACAACCCGCAGACCTTTACCTTACCACATAACCGCCACCACTACTAACACAAAGTGTTAGTCGCATGATCGCATAGCCTTGAAAAAGGCTATGCGAACTTGTGACTAACCGTCAACATTCACCACTACCGCCACCATGCTGCCCAATCAGGAATGCCCACTCCACCACCTATCACTGGACCCCAACAAGGCAGAAAATTGTCACATTGTCGCAAGCTATGAAAATGGCCCTTGCGATCATGCGACAAGGCCATAAGACCACCACCTTGTTACCCACTGGCCATTCAGAAGTGAACACCAGCACCGCGTGACATCTTGGACCCACTGCACTGTCGACCAATCAGGAAGATGCCACATCACCTCCCACCAACGAGCCCTAGCACAACGTGGCACCCGGTCACATGATCGCATGTCAGAAAACTCTGACATGTGACCATGTGATAGCCAACCATAGGCCACCACATAACCACTAGTGGGACCATAATACTTCCATCACTAACGGGCCCCATGCACAGGTGTCAACCGGTCGCATGGTCGCATGTTAAAATTTTTTGACATGCGATCATACGACAACCAATCATTTTAAAACCCCTAAAGACCTAGGCCCACCATGTGGTCGAACTTGGGCAATTAAGGAATGCCAACAAATAGCGTAGAAGTGTGAGGTCAAAAACATCCAAGGTTTTTGGTGAAAGATTGAAAACATCATGGGTTTTCAAAAATATTGTGGGTTTTCGACACTGAGGCATATTCTGAGACTATTTCTTATAGACCATAAAAATTGAATAACTACCTGGGTTTTGTGACTTAAGAGGTGTAATCTAGACTAGAGTAGGGTGATACATTAAAGAGCATGGGGCCAAGAGTGCACACCATAAAACCAAGTGGATCTACTTCACAAGACAAAATTGTGACTGTAGGCCGGTAGAGACAACATCAGAAAAACTACAAGGAAGAGGCCATTTTCAAAGGATTTTTGTTGTGACAAGAAAATAGCCTAACACCCTTGGCAAATGAAGACTGGGCATGTCAGTAGCATGGCACTGTTGACCCACCTTAACTCTGCAATAGTGACATCATAACTATTGTCGCATGATCGCATAGCTAGGAGAAGGGCTATAAAAACATGTGACAAGTTGCAAACCTTTACCCTACCATATAACCACCGCTGCTAAGTCTGACATTTAGTCGCATGATCACATAGCTCCTCTCCTATCTGTGAGATCATGCAACAAACCATTACTTACCATGCATCAACCTAGCCAACAACTGCCACACCTTAAACTTGGGCCCACCATATGGCACATGTCACACCACCACTCATTGCAACCATCGAGTCATCTCTACCATAGGACCCACCTATAAATAAGCCTTTGAAATCAAATGATAGGTGCATGATCCCATGGGTTTGAAACCTCCCATGAGATCATGCACCAACCATTAGATCTGCCACGCTATCCTCCTCATCTGACATCAGGACCACAACACTTCCATCACCAACAGGCCTAGGAATAGGTGTCAATCAGTCGCATGATTGCATGTCAAAAAACTTTGACATGCGGCCATATGATAGCCAACCACAGGATGCCACGTAACCGCAAGCAAGACCACTACCCTCCCTGCCAATAGGCCCAGCACAAGAAGTAACTGGTCGCATGGTTGCATGTTAGAAAACTCTGACATGTGATCATGTGACAACCAATCATTTTAAAACCCTTGAAGACTCGGGCCCACCACTGAGCCAGACTTGTGCAGTTAGGGAATGCCAACAAATAGGGTAGAAGTGCGAGGTCAAAAACATCCAAGGTTTTCGATGCCAGAAGATAAGTGCACAAGCCCAGAGAGGAAAAGGTTGAAAATAACTAGGGTTTTCATGTAGACCATAAAGATAGTAGGGGAAACCGTAAACATCATGGGTTTTCAACATTTACGCAAATTCTAAGAACATTTCCTACAGACCTTAAAAATTAAAATTCTCCCTGGGTTTTCTTATTTAGGAGATGCGATCTGAACTGGAGCAAGGTGACACCATGAAAAACCTATGGCTAAGAGTGCACACCATGAAACATTATAGAATTTTTTCACAAGTTAAAATTGTGATTGCAGGCATGGCAGGACAACATTACAAGACATTTTTAGGGAACAAGCCATTTTCAAATAATTTTGCATGAATAGGAAAATGGACTAATAGTGGCTCTAGTTGGGGATGCATGCCTCTTGCAGGCATGGCAAGAACCTCAGATCTCTAGGAAGAAGCAGACCACCCTTAAACAAAATACAGGGACCTCAAAAATAGGTACCCAGACCAAGGAAGGAAACACACAACAGGAAAAAAAACTTTACAAAGATTTATAGTATTTATAAAATTACTTGATGACCCCAGGCCACCAAATTGAAATCAATGACCCTCCTAAATCAAACATCTGATTTTCATCCACATACGTGACCAACCACCTAAAAATTTATTGACCATCTTGTAGCTAGCATATATGAATATTCATGGGCTAAAAAATAAACTTGCACTGATCACCACCCATGTTCTTCCAATCATGACTATTGTATTCACACTCATATTCATACTCCAAGAAGTAGGGAACATCATCTACTTCTTCCTGATGACTGGAAACAAAAATTTGATTTAGTAATGCACTAGAAAATGTAGGATATGGAGCATCATGCATTACTAATAGTTACTTGGTTGAGAAGGACTTGAATCCTCTGATTTACCTTCATGCATTGCTTCAGCCACTAAGCAACTTGGTTCATCACTGACATCTTCATGAACTGGATAATGAACCAAGTGAAGGTTTATCTCAAAATTTTGGTGATAGGGGAAGAACCGATCTGCATCATCATTTTCAGCAAAAGAAACTCTGTCCCAACTATTAAAGACTAGGTCCTCAACACTGTCACATTCAATATCATATTTAGTAGAAATAGGAAAGGGGTTTGAACAAGAAATTCATTCATCATTGTAATCTTGATGGCAAGAAAACACACTGTCATGTCCTTCTACTTCTCTTTTTGTAGAGTCACTACTAGAGGGGGGACCTAATATACATGAATCTTCATAGTCACTTTGAACACTGGCCTCATTATCAGTGTCAAATTGTATATCACAAGGGAGCTGCAAATCAAAGCCCATACAAGGTGCATACCTTTGGAATTCATCAGCCAAGAGTGCTGATATCATTTCACTGCTTAATGGACTTTGGGCTCCATCTTCATCTTCCTCAGCTACATGCATGTTATTGAAAACATCTTCCTTGTTTGAAATAAGGACTAACAATACTGGCATTAAATCATTTTGTGTGAAGAATTATATGCAAGAATCATCATCTGCATCATAACCATTTTCTTGCCTCTCACACAAAACATCATCAAACCAGGACAAAAAGAAAGAATCTTGATGTTGAAAAGAAGAAAAATCTGCAGATAGGATGGAAATGTTGTCAACCTTAGATTCACCTTCAACATCCTCATATGCACTATCCTCAGTATCAGATTCATAGTTCACACTTCCTACATAATGAGACTCAACATCAGAAACAATGACCTCCTCATGATCACCATAAGGAACCACTAGTTTTCTCAATCTTCTATCCTCCTCTAACTGTCATATGTCAATTTTTCTCTTTGCAATCTTCATCTTGAGAGTAGCAACCTCAATAAAATTTTCAATAAACTTTTCTCTCAGTACATCCCAAGAAGGGATTGAACATGAAGGAAAGGACAAGAACCATCTCCTTTCACTATCAGAAAATGTATGCACAAAAAGCCTCATAGCAACATCTTGATGTTCGATATCTATTTCACCAAAAAGATCCATGACATCATCAACATGATGGCTTGCAGAAAAAGACCCACCAGCCAAGAATTTAAGCAAGCACTCCCCATCCTTAGCAGGAAACTCATT
This sequence comes from Chamaecyparis obtusa, assembly GCA_027943335.1. Taxonomy (NCBI): domain Eukaryota; kingdom Viridiplantae; phylum Streptophyta; class Pinopsida; order Cupressales; family Cupressaceae; genus Chamaecyparis; species Chamaecyparis obtusa. The sequence goes on from BSBK01009094.1 coordinate 204,598, forward strand.
AGGGGCACCCTCTATGCCATCAAAACAAAAGGGGCTATATTCCTCCATGAGGAACCACCCACTACAACTCATCCCTTTCTGCTGGTGCTAAACACTTGGTAGGGAAACATTTTCAATAAGAGAATACCTGAAAGTTTTGCAGTAGAAACTCTACTTGTTGATTGGAAGGTAGAGCTGATCTAGAGCTCACCTAGAAGCTTCATCATATTCTTTCAAAATAGAGTCACCACCTCCTTGAAGAGGAAAATTTTATACTTGTTTTTGTTTCTTCATCCAATCAACACAAAACTACACCAAGATTTGTACACTATCTATTAGGAACTACACTGATCAAACAGAGACTTCAGAGTCACCACTCAGCATGCAGTGAGAAGATGTTACTAATATGTTTTTTCTATCAGACTTTGTATTATGATCTTCAGCCAAGACTTTGGGATGATCCAGCCAAGTAAGGAAGCTTGCTGCCTTTTACTTCATCCCTAGTAGAGTCACCATTTTTTTGGCTGTTCTTTTTCCCAAAGGTCAGATTGGAATTATGATTTACAGAGCTAGTGTCACATTCACTCAAAACTCCAAATTTGATAGGAAAAAAGGCCAACTAAAAAGGATCAAAGAGAGATCCTTCTACACTTTGAGCTCCACATCACTAAGGTAGGTATACCTCATCTGCACACTCATACAACTTGTGTCACACTACAGGCCTGTAGGGAACTAACTATGGAATGGTTTTCAAACCCTTATAGGTATCCTGTACCTCAAATGAAACCAATATCTCATGCAATAGCCCTACTTGCATGGAGTGAGTATGAAAACTAGAGACCTATGTTAACAACATGGAAGGGAAAGGGTGGGACTAAATGAAAATGATTTGAATGGATTGAAAGGACCCCTGAGATGCCCTAAGTCTCACATATACTAGTGCCTTGTCCATTGGGCCACAGAGTCAAATAAAGTATTGCAAGGGATAGTTATGAAACATGAAAACAATATACTCAATGTGTTGATGCCTAACATCAATCACACACCATGACCAAACCTCAACTTAACAACCCACCTGTGTATCCAAGTATGTTATTACCCATCTAAAGGATTTTAACCCTCCCCTTAGAAGAGACCTATAAATAGATAATACATTAACCAACATCCACTGGAAGACAAACATGAAATATCTTTGACACCTCAGCTTATACATACATGAATACTAACCCTGAACCAGTTATCTCTGCGAAGACAACTCCACTTGCAAACACTTAGCAAATGCAAATAGAAAAATCAAACACCCTTGATGTATGATTAATGAATCCAGAATCCAAATGGGGATAGCTTGGTAATAGTAAGAGTATATTAAATTCTCATACATAAAACATGTCTTTTACAATATGCATTGTATTCTCTAAACCAGCAAGGGAAAGAAGAACACCCTATATGCAGAGAAAAAGAGAAATATCTACAGTAAAAGGACCATTCACTAGAACCAGAAAGGAATTCTAAGCTGGAACCCTGACTAAGTCAAAATTTTGACTATTTATACCACTAGCTACCTTGGAAACCCAAAATAGGTTGCAACACGCTATAGATAGCTAGGGCAAAATTAAGTCTACAACAACCACTAAGTACAACAACAAATGAAAGATTGCAAAAAATCCTAGAAACTTGAGGAGAAATCAAGTAAAATTTGATGTACAGTTACATTGGTTTCATCACCACAGGCTAACTGTGATGCAAATTGAAGTGATTTCCTATTGCAGGAAGAACAAACATCGATGCCAGAGCAAGCCTGAAGACTTCTCACATACAGAACATGGAGATCTCTGGCATTAATCAAAACCTTAGCCACCTGCAGAGAGAAATAGATTGGTGCATTAAAATTGGCATGACACCCAAGAAGCATAATCAGCTCTGCACTGACACATAGATCTTCACCATCAACTTCACAATTACCACCGAGCTACCACACTCATCGCAACCAGCCAACTACTAGAAAACCCTACAAAATAAGGGTTATCGCATGATCACATAGCCAAGAAAAGGGTTATGCAAACATGCGACGAACCACCAACATTCACTGTCAAGTAAGAAACATCATGCCACTGATCAACAGGACCCTTGGGCTAGATCGCTATACCTACCACCATCAAACTAGCAAGAAATCTGCTAGAAAAGCATAAAACCAACACAAATCACCACCTACAAAAAGCTTCTTGAGCTTAAAAACATACTCCACCAGGTACAAAAACATCATGCAGATGACCATAGGAACCTTGGATCACATCGCAACAACTAGTGCCACCAAACTAATTGAAATCAGCCAGAAGTCATTCAATTTTGGTACCTCCTATCGTAAAAACTCTCTGCAAGTTTGAAACTTGGTGGCAACGGTCAGTCAAAAAATTTAAACATGGCCGTTGATTATATCTCTTCTTGGTAGATCAGGTGGTCATATTTATCTTTTAAAACTACCGTGGGACCCCCTGACAAGTCAACCACCACCTCATAAATCCCTTAGCGAATGAAGACTAAGCATGTTAATAGCACATCATTGTTGACCCACCTTAACTCTGCAACAGTGACATCATAACAGTTGTCGCATGATCACATAGCTAGGAGAAGGGCTATGCGAACATGCGACAAGATGCAAACCTTTACCCTACCATATAACCATCATCGCTAAGTCTGGAAATTAGTCACATGATCAGATAGCTCCTCTCCTAGCTATGAGATCATGTGACAAACCATTACTTATCATGCCTCAACCCAACCAACAATTGCCATGCCTTAAACTTGGGCCCGCCATACACCACATGTCACACCACCACTTGCTGCAACCATAGAGTCATCTCTACAACAAGACCCACCTGTAAATAAGCCTTCGAAATCAAATGGAAGGCACATGATCGCATGAGTTTGAAACCTCCCATGAGATCATGTGCCAACCACTAGATCTGCCACGCTATCCTCCTTGTCTAACAGCGGGAACACAACACTTCTATCGCCAATGAGCCCAGGAACAGGTGTCAATCGGTCACATGATTACATGTCAAAAAACTTTGACATGCGACCATGTGACAGCCAACCACAGGATGCCACATAACTACTAGCGGGACCATTGCCCTCCCCGCCAACGGACCCAGCACAAGAAGTAACCGGTCGCATGGTCGCATGTTAGAAAACTCTGACATGGGATCATGTGACAACCAATCATTTTAAAACCCTTGAAGACTTAGGCCCACCATTGAGTCAGACTTGCATAGTTAGGGAATGCCAACAAACAAGGCAGAAGTGTGAGGTCGAAAACATCCAATGTTTTCAGTGCCAGAAGATAAGCACACAAGCGCAGAGAGTCAAAGGTCAAAAAAAACTAGGGTTTTCATGCAGACCATAAAGGTAGTAGGGGAAACTGAAAACATCATGGGTTTTCGACATTTAGGCAAATTCTAAGAACATTTCCTGCAGACCTTAAAACTTAAAATTCTCCTTGGGTTTTGTGATTTAGGAGATGCGATTTGAACTGGAGCAAGGTGACACCATGGAAAACCTATGGCTAAGAGTGCACACCATGAAACATTGTAGAATTTCTTCACAAGTTAAAACTGTGATTGCAGGCATGGTAGGACAGCATTACAAAACATTTGCAGGGAATAGGCCATTTTCAAAGAATTTTGCATGAACAAGAAAATTGACTAACACACCCCTTCCTTGTTAAGTCTTTCACAATAAATAGCCTTCTCAGGAAAGTGTTATTTAGTTTTTCATAACTGAATCTTGAAATGAAGCTTTAAAAATAATTCCCGTAATCTTTATTATTATACTCTTATAAAATTGTAAATATATTTACCCAATAATATCTCTATACATATTGACATATGGCATATCTGAAGATGTTAAACCAAAAATAAAATTATTTTTGTCCCAGGTAGACCAAAAATATTTCAGACAGTCAAATTGGGTCTCGATCTGGGGGACATAACATTTTATCCCATCATTGGATCACCTTCATTTTCGAATATGTTTACACAATCCTAGTTTTTTGTGTTTCCACTAGAGATATTAGCGAAATTATCTTCAAGTTAAAATTGAAGTGTTTTTGTGTGAAATTCTATAAAACTACCATGAAATCTAACTTGTTGAGATAATGTTGTTAGTAACTTTCACATTCTTTGCACTTAAACATACAAAATTCACCATTTCCACCATCACTTGTTTCTTGGAACTGATATTAATGTTTACATGAATTAGACATCATCCCTTTCAGTTATCTAAAGTATTCCATCACCTCACAATCACACTGAGTTGGATGAATTTCAGATTTTCAAACCTGTGCATAGTTTCTATAGTGTTTCAGCATATATGTTATTTATATCATGCAACTATGATAGTAAAATTGAAAAAATTATCATTAATACAAAGATTTCATTAGATACCCATACCAACCATATTTCATTCATTCTACAATAATTTCATCCTCCCAGTACTTTTAACATTCAATTGTTGATATGAATCAACATTGCCAACATGAAAGGCAAAAAATCCTTTCCCTTCATTTTAAAGTTTATATCATGTGATGTTTGTGTCATTTCCAATCTCTATAATAAAATTTGAAACTCATTTCCCATATATTCTAGAATATGGAAACATTGACTTGACCAAAGTTCATGTAAGTCATGCAATTTGGAGTAGTGAACACCTAACAAAGATGTCTTGTAAACTGTTGAAATTGACCAAACTATTGGACCACATCAAACCTATGAACCTAGTTGTACCTATTGACCTTGACTTAACCAATTTGAACCATGGTGTATCCCACTGAACCATATTGAACAGATATGAATTGGAGTGAACCATCTTGAACTCAAGTGAACCAGTTTGAATTAGTTTGAACCTCTTTCAACCATTTTGAACCTTAGCCTGACTGACCTCAGAGTTATTTCACATTAAAGGAATCTTGCTAAAAGATCATGTGACAAATCATGAAAATATTAATTTTAATCATTTTGATAGAGAAGGAGCCATATTTTAAAATTTTAAATTGGTGTCCATAAGTGGGCCAACAACTATCTCTGACTCGGGAATTCTTTTTCATGCAACAAGAAAAGAACTTTTAGAATCTCTGGTTGAAAGGAAAAGTGCCTAGCACCATTGGGAAATAGAGTAAAAAATGGACAGAGCATAGGTATTTTCTTGCAGATGGGTGGAGGGGAAACTAGGCAAACCAAAAAGCCGAAAATAAAAGCTAACATCACGCCAAAAATTACCAAAACTAAAACTCATTTACAGAGATATATAAAGGCAATAAAATCCCACCATAAGAAGAGAGAACAAGACAAACTCACACATAACCATTAACTAGTGAGGATAAGCATGAGCCTTTTTGGATTAGTGGATTATGCCCCAATGAAGTGACCCAAAACTATTTTCCTCTAATGAATTCTTCACAATTGTACAACAAGCTAATAGTATGAAGAAATTTGGTGACCAAACAATCATTTCCAAAAATCCAAATCTCATCATAAATCTCTAACTTTTATAAGTCCTCTTTAATGGTGTTTCTCCAAAATTTTATAACCTCATGCTTAATAGGATAACACTCAATGAGCTTGAATGAATATGTTGTGAAATATTTGTTGTTTTCATTGCAATGACCATCTTTTGAAAAAGAATTTTCAGATTTCTTATCATGTTGAGAAAGAGAGACTACTTCATAAAAGCTATGGTCTTTCTTATCATGTTTTAGATGCTACGAAGTCAGATGAGAGTTCAAGAAGGTGTTGTGATCTTATATCTAGGATTGCATCATGTAATGTTTCATATTGGATGAGTTACAGATGTTTTGGTGAAGACTGGTCACTGGACTCTGATAGTGAGAAATGATAGAGTTAGTCTCTGTGTTTTTGGTATATCTTCCAGATGATATGGATTCAAGGTATGCAAGCTTGAGGGATGATAGACAAGGTACTGAAGGATGTTCATTGGTCAACATAAGGTATGGAATTCTTGGCGATGTTATTTGTGGCATGTGCTCTAGAGAAGACCTATTTGGAAGCCAACTTAGGAGATGTAGCGCCTGTTTTTCTTGTTAAACATAAATTAAGGATGTCTGTCCTTAAATATTGTAATGTAATAATTGTATACTTGTTTCAGATAATGTATGTATCCTAGAAAGGTTTTATGTAATTATTTATAATTAGGAAAGCCTTATGGGCCGACCTGATCATGAAAATTGTAATAAGGTATAAATGAGAAGTCTTTTCTTTGGAAAAGATATGGATGGAAAAAGGTTATAAAAAGAGATTGTGAAAGTTGTGAGCTTGTGTCTGTTGTATGTAGAGTAGAGGTTTACTAGTGGACTTCATTGGAACTAATCAAGCAAAGATAGTTGCTGCCAAATAGTTTAAAAGATTGTTTATTTCTTCATATACACTTGTGGTGTGAAGAGTGAGTTTTGAAGGTGGATTTAACCTTTTTTGGGCAGTGAGCACTCCCTTTCTTCTTGAATCCTAATAGGGTATGTCCTATAACAAGGACTAGGTACTGTAATGTTTTAATAATCTCCTAATAGGGTGAAATCTTCTAACAAGGATACTATACTATCAGTACATCATTTGTGGGTGCTAATTCCTAGTGGGGTTTTTACATTTAATAGGGTTTCCTCAAGACTAAAATATTGTATTATTATGTTGGGATTTACTATGTTCATTGGATCTGATATTGGTGTTACTTAAATTTTAAATTTTAATAATCTTCTATACAACTAATTCACCCCCCCTCTTAGTTGTATTGTGGACTATTATTCCTAAAAGTTGGTATCATAGCTTGTGGTCCTCAGAGAGAAAGCTTAAGAGCTTGAGGTGATCTTGGAGATGGCACTCTATAAGATGGATGGTGCAAAATTTGATCCTGAAAACTTTGACAGTTTGAAGAACAAGATGCAAACTCATTTTCTATGTTTGGGCATCGAATATTGGTTGATCATAAAGAATAAGGCATCTATAAAGACTAAGAGTGATTTTCCATTAGCTACTGGTGAGGAAAATAAGGTATTCTCATACAACATGGTTGCAAGGGAAGCACTGATAAGCACACTATTTGAAGGTGATTTTACAGAAGTTAAAGACATGGATTCGGCATATGAGATTTGGAGAAGATTAGAAGCTTTATATGAAGGAGACGAATATACCAAGAAAGAGAAGTTACAGATCTAGAAAACCAAGATGGAGAAGCTACAAATGAAGGATGATGAAAGCATTAGGGCTTATGTTGAAAGGGTTACAAAAATTGTGGTTGGAATGAGAAATTGTGGAGGCACTTATGATAAAAAAGAAGTTATTGCAAAGATCCTTAGATCATTGACACCTTTATACAAGTTCAAGGCTATCTCTATTCAAGAGACTATACCTTTAACTCCAAATTTTAGTAGAGAGATGTTGATTGCAAAGCTAAATACCTTTGAGGCTACTGAAATGGGAGATTCGGTACCTAAAGTGGAATCTGCATTCAAGGCATCTACACACAAGAAAATGTCTACACTTCCTAGCACTAGTAGTGAAGACCTAGAAGAAGAGCTTTGTGAGTATGCTAAGGAATGGGAACATATAATGGTAGAGGAAATAAAGATGGGTGAACTTGTTGCACTAATTTCTAGAAGAGAAAAGAAAGGTAAGGGAAAATTTGAAGGCAAGTTACCCTTGAAATGTTTTTCATGCAATAAGGTAGTTCATTTTGCATCTAGATGTCCTACAAGGGTTCCTAAGTACAAACCTAAGTTTTTCATGTCTAAAAAAGATAAAGAATGTTATTATGCTGTGAAGGCATTTCTAATGATGATTATTTAGATTATGACGAGATTGGATATGTTGTTACTAGAGATGAACCAGTGCATGAGGAAAAGGCTTTAGTATCTCATGTTGATAAGAAAACTAAATGGATAATATATAGTGGTTATTCACATCATATGACTAGAAATAGAAAAAAGCTTGTTAAATTAGTGAAGTATGATGGTGGTGTTGTGAGATTCAGAGCCAATCTTCCTAAAACTATCATAGGTGTAGGATCTATTACTTTGGATGGAAAGACTAATATAGATAATTTTTTGCTTATTGATGGACTAAAACATAACTTGTTGAGTGTTGGACAATTAATGGATAAATAGTTTCAATTAAGTTTTGTTAATGGTAAATGTTTTATCAGAAGTAAGGCAGGTAAGATAATTGCAACTGGTACTAAATCTAAAGGTAATGTATTTGAATTAAATACATATGGAGCCTATTGTTTTGTTGCAAAGGTAGATGATAGATGGTTATGACATAGAATATTATTTCATGTTAATTTTGATAACATTATGAAGGCAAGTATGGATAATGTAGTAAGAGATCTGCCAAAGATTGTGAAACCATCTAACACTGTATGTGGAGAATGTGTTATGGGAAAATAGACTAGAAGCAGTTACAAAAGAAAAACATATACATCAAAAGGAAAGTTGGATTTGGTACATACAGATCTATGTGGACCTACAAGGACAAGATCATACTATGGTGAAAGGTATTTCATACTTTTTATTGATGACTTTTCTAGAATGATGTGGGTTTCTTATGTTAGGTCAATTTTCTGTCATAGCAAAAATCTTGTGAAAATGGCCTCCTCCCTGCAAATGTTTCTTGGTTTGTGCCCTACCCTATGTTCCTTATGTTGTCGCCTTGCTTCAATCCAGACTGCATCTCCTAAATCATAAAACCAGGAAAGTTAGTTGAGTTTCATAGCCTGCTGGAAATATTTCAAAATTTGCCACAGTGTCAAAAACCCATAGTGTTTTCAAAAGTCCATGATGTTTTTGATCCTTTACTGATAACCTGTGTTATTTTTGACCCTTTGTCTTCTAGCTTTGTGCACTTATCTATTGACGTGTCAGAAACTTTGTGTGTTTTCAATCCTCTTTAACTGAAAACATTGTGTGTTTTCGACCTTGCACTAGTTCCCTATCTGTCGGCTTTCCTTAAGTGTGCAAGTGCGATGATAGGTGGGCTTGGGCCTTCAAAAGCTCTTCCTGATTGTCTATTGCAGGGCTACATGTCAAAATTTTCTAACATGCGATCATGCGACCGCCTGCCACCTATCCGTGTGGTCCCAGCTCTTCATTATGTTTGGCTTCCTGGCAGTTAGTCTTCTTCTGGTGACCTGGCGACTTGCGGTTTTCTCTTTGTCGCTGAATCTTGATGGTTAAGTCCCTAGCATCTGGCGACTTGGTTGGTGGTTAAGTTTTCCACAGTTGCATAGTCACTAAGTGCTTGGCGGTTTGTCTCTTCTCATGCTTCCAGCATGGTTAAAGCTCAGACAAGATCTGTGGACATCGCTTGTTCACCTGGTGAAGTTGCACAGTGTTTATCCTTGGTGCATTTGCGATGGCCGTCAGATTTTCTTATGTGAGCATGGTGGTCCCTGTGTTAGAGGGGAGGCAGACATGTATTCTGATTGGCTATCGCATGGCCGCATGTCAGACTTTTCTAACATGCGATCATGCGACCGCTTGACACGTGTCCTTGGGGCTCTTCGCAGTTGGTGTTTGCAATTCTGTGGTCTTAGCGGTGGTCATGTGGCAGCTTGTGATTGGCTATCGCATGGTCACATAGCATAGTTTTTGGCTATGCAATCATGTGACCACTTGCCATGTGTCCTTGGGGCCCATTAGCAGGTGGTGAGGTGAGGCATCTTTCGGGTGCGGTGGCAGAGTTCTATTGGCCGGCGAGCGGTGGTGTTATCTCCATGTGGTAGCACTCTACGGGTTGCCGCATGTTCTCATAGCCCATTTTCAAGCTATGTGATCATGCGAAAAGGTACCACATGTCCATGGTATCATGGTTGCAGAGTTAAAGGTGGGGTCTGAGGTTGATGGCGGAGTGGATAAAGTTTAGTGGCCCGATAAATTTCCTTCTTGTCGTGGGTTCGTGGGATGATTTGGCGGTAGCGTTATTCTTTCTGTGAATTGGTGAAAGTTCCTTTGTTGCCAGTTCACCAGATCACTTAAGTGGCATTTTCAGCATGTACAGTCATGTGTTCGTGGGATTTAACTAGAGTTAAGATTTTCATTTTGTGACTGGGAATTTGCCTTGTCACCAGTTCGTAGAATGTTGACATGAGGTGTTTGATGAGTTAGAGGATCTGAAGCCCAGGAAGATGAGAGATCTAATGGTCAGGACTTATTGTTGATCTCCGATTGAGTCAGAACTACCGATGTATTGCTGGCGCCAAGACTTAGCCATTGGAGTTCAAATTCAAATCTTAGAGATGTTTCCAGCGACCAGTAAGGATTAAGATTGATGACAGAGGGGGCCAGAGTTGGTGAGTTTGAACTTCTCCGCTGTTCCAGTGTGGTCCAGGGTGCTTTGAGTGTTTGCGGGGATCTGTACCATGTAAGGATTGACATGGAATGGCTCGAGGCATGATTGTAGGGTGGTTGATTTGATTTTCTCTCTTGATATATCAGTGATCTTCTATGCTCTGTTTTGAGAATTATGATGATTGGAGATCGTCTTTGATCTATTTCTCTGAGGTTTCTTTGTTTCCTACCCCTATAATAAATTTTGATGTATTCTTTTGGTTGGTCGGGTAGTTGAAACCCTTACCCTAGCTGTCTGTAGATTTTTGCATTCTCTCTGAGAATTTCAAGGCAGCTCGTGGTATAAATTGCAGGTTGTTCAATTTTGTAAGGGTTCTGAATTTTGTCAATTCCAATGAAGGGTTCTGTTCTATAAATTTCTCCTTCTCTCTGCATATAAAGTGTTCCTCTTTCTCATTTTGGCTCAGAGAATACAATACATTTTGTAACAAATTTATCTTATGTGTGAGGATTTAATATATTTTTATTGTTACCAAACTATCTCCATTTGAATTCTGAGTCCATTAGTCATAAATTAAGGGTGTTTGATTTGTCTGCTTGTATTGCCTATGTGTTTGCAAGTGGAATTGTCTTCACAAAGATAACTGGTTCAGGGTTAGTGTTTATGTATGTATGAGTTGAGGTGTTAAGGATATTTCATGCTTGTCTTCTAGTGGATGCTGGTTAAAGTATTGTCTATTTATAGGTCTCTTCTAAGGGGAGGGTTAAAATCCTTTGAGTGGATAATAACATACTTAAATACATAGGTGGGTGCTAAGTTGAGGTTTGGTCATGGTGTGTGATTGAGTCAGGCATCAACGCATTGGATATATTATTTTCTTGTTTCATAGCTATCCCTTGCAATATTATATTTGACTCTGTGGCCCATTGGATAAGGCACTGGTCTATCAGAGACTTAGGGTATCTCAGGGGTCCCTTCAAATCTTTAAAATCATTTCCTTTCAGTTCCACCCTTTCCCTTTCATGTTGTTAGGATAGGTTTCTAGCTTTCAATCTCATTCCATGTAAGTAGGGTTATTGCAAGAGACTTTCTATCATTGGGTTATAGGATACCTATAGGAGATTGAATTCTATTCCACATTAATCTTTCTGTAGGCCTTTGGTTTTGTCATGAGGTGTCTTGAATGTGCAGATAGGGCAATACCCGCCTGAGTGAATGTGGAGCTCAAAGAAGAAGGAGGATTTCTCTTTATCCTCATCAATTGGTTTGTTTTCCTTGTCAAGCTTGAGTGTCTAACCTGTGTTTCAAGCCCAAATATTTGATTCAAGCTTGCTCTTGCAAGGAAAAGAGCCAACATCTTATTTGAAACAAAAATTAGAAGCATTTGATAAATTCAAGTTATTTAAAGAAATCGTAGAGAATGAATCAGGTTTAAAGATTAAGTGTTTAAGGTCAGATAGAGGTAGAAATTTTTCTTCAAACTTATTCAATTCATAATGTGAAGAGCATGGAATAAAGAGATAGAAATCTGCTCCTAGGACTCTACAACAAAATGGGATAGCAAAGTGAAGGAACATGACTATACTTGATGCTACTAGGACAATGTTGCTTGAACAAAATGTATCTCATGTACATTGGAGAGAGGCTATTGGGATATCAATGTATACATTGAACATAATTCAAATCAGAGAAGGTACAAGTAAGACTCCTTATGAATTATGGTTTGATCATACTCCTACTGTAAAATACTTCAGAATATTTGGAAGTTAGTTTTATATAAAGAGAGATGATGAGATAGGAAAGTTTGATGCTAGAAGTGATGAAGGAATTTTTTTTGGTTACTCTACAAAGAGAAATGCTTACAAATGTTTCAATCTGAGATTAAGAAAGATGATTGAAAGTAACAATGTAAGGATAGATAAAAAGTTGAAGATATAAGAAAGAATGTATGACAGTAATCAGTTTACAAAAATCAAAGAGGCTACTGCTGCTGGAGAAGAAGAAGAACTTGTTGAGGAAGAATGTGAAAAAGATAATTGTGATGCTGACACAAGTGAGGCTAGTGAGGTTCCTAAGACTTCGAGGTATGTAAAGAATAAACATCCTAAAAATCAAATTATTGTTGATTCTAATCAAGGAGTAATGACTAGGTCAAAAGCTAGAGAATAAATTTGTTTGATTTCTCAAGTTGAACCAAAGACTAAGGATGAAGCATGTATGGATGAATCTTGGATAAAATCTATGAAGGAATAATTAGATCAAATAAAGAAGAATAACACTTGGGAATTAGTTCCTAGACCTAAAAACAAAAATGTAATAGGAACAAAATGAGTTTCTAGAAACAAAATGAATGAAGAAGGAACTATTGTAAGAAACAAAGCAAGACTGGTATGTAAGGGATATTCACAGCAAGGCATAGACTTTGAAGAAAAAATTTCTCCTATTGCTAGAATAGAGGTAGTAAGATTGTTTTTGGCTTATGTTGCACATAAATACTTCAAAGTGTATCAAATGGATGTGAAATCTGCATTCTTGAATGGTGATATTGAAGAAGTATACATAGAACAACTAGATGAATTTCCCCTATACAAAGATAGAGACATGGTATGAAAGTTAAAGAAAGCATTGTATGGACTAAAGCAAGCTCCAAGGGCTTGGTATGAAAGGATGGAAAAATACTTCACCTTGGATTGAGAAAAGGTAATGCTGACAACAATTTATACTTAGAACTAGTGAAGATGGAGTTGTGATAATTGAAGTTTTTGTTGATGATATTATCTTTTGAGGAAATAATGAATTATGAAAGAAATTCTCTAAGGAGATGGAAAATGAATTTTAAATGTCCATGATAGGTGAAATCAAATTATTTCTTGGACTGCAAATAATTATGAATGAGAATGGTATATTTATTTCTCAAACTAAGTATCTCAAAGAAATGCTTAAGAAGTTTGAGATAGAAGACTGTAAACCAGTAGGAACACCTATGTTGATCAATAATAAGCTATCATGTAATGATGAGAACCAGTGTGGATTTCAGACCAAGTACAAATCAATCATTGGAGGATTAAAATATCTGACTCATACCAAACCGGATATTGCTAACTTTATTGGAATTGTGGCTAGATATTAGGTAGAGCTAAAGGTGAGACACCTAGCTACTATGAAAAGGATATTCAGATATGTAAAAGGGACAATAGAATATAGCTTGTGGTATGATACGAATGATAGTTTTGTACTTCATGCTTATAGTGATGTTGATTGGGTAGGAAACATTGATGACATAAATAGTACTAGTGGTCGCGCATTTTTCCTTGGGAAAAATTTGGTGTCATAGCTATGGAAGAAGCAATATTATATAGCTCAATCTACCATGGAATCAGAGTATGTTGCTACTATTGTTAACTACACTCAAATTGTTTGGATGAAGCAAATGTTGAAGGAGATTAGAATAACTTTGGATGAGCCAATGGTTATCCATTGTGATAACACCAGTACAATGAATATGTCAAAGAATCCACTGACACACTCTAAAACTAAATATATTTCTATCAAATATTACTTCTTGAGAGACAAGGTGGTAGGGAAGGAAATACAATTAGAATATATTAGTACAAAAGAGGAGATTGTAGACATCTTCACAAAGCCACTGCCAAAAGATACCTTTGAATATCTTAGAGGTATGCTGGAGGTTTAAGCCCCTCCTAGTCAGAATTAAATAATGCAGAGATGCATTAGTCCATAGGTTTTTAGAGCCTTATCATATTCTGGACTGGATGTAGGGATCTACTCCTCAGGGGGAGTGATCATGGAAGAAGGATGTTGGAAAATAGTTGATGACTCGTGGAACCCTTTTCCATTATTGTCAAACTGGGAGTGTTTCTATGAGAAAATCCCTACTCTATGGGGAGATTGTATGTAGTATTGTTTGGTTGTAAAAATTTGGATTGATATAACTTTAGGATGATGAATTTTCCCATATGTTGACATCAATACCAAAGGGGAGATTCTTGGATATTGCTAATGTATATAGAGGTGATTGAGACATTTTATATGTTTAATCACTACGTTACTGAATTGGCACTCATACTATTGTCATTTTTGTTTTGTCACTAATGTCAACATATGTTTTTGTGAGGAGAACAGGCTAGTTATAACACTGTACGGATATTGTATGGATGTTTTAGATGCTGTGAAGTCAGATGAGAGTTTAGGAAGGTGTTTTGATCTTATATCCAAGATCACATCATGTAGTCTTTCATATTGGATGAGTTACAAATGTTTTGGTGAAGACTGGTCACTGGACCGTGACAGTGAAAAATGACAGAGTTAGTCTCTGTGTTTTTGGTATATCTTCTAGATAATATAGATTCAAGGTATGAGAGCTTGAGGGATGATAGAGAAGATAATAAAGGATGTTCATTGGTCAGTGCAAGGTACAAAATGCTTGGTGACATTAGGTGTGGCGTGTGTTTTGGAGAAGACCTAGTTGGAAGCTGACTTACAAGATGTAGCGTGTGTTTTTCTTGGAAAAATAAATTAAGAATGTCGGTCCTTAAATATTGTAATCTAATCATTGTATACTTATTTTAGATACTATGTGTATCTTAGAGAGGGTTTATGTAATTATTTGTAATTATAAAAGGCTTATGGGCCAACCTGATCATGAGAATTATAATAAGGTATAAATAAGAAGTCTTTTCTTTGGAAAAGATGTGGATGGTAAAAGGTCATAAAAAGAGATTGTGAAAGCTGAAAACTTGTGTCTGTTGTATCTAGAGTAGAGGTTTACTAGTGGAGTTCATTGGAACTGATCAAGCAAAGAAAGTTGCTGCCAAACAACTCAAAAGATTGTGTATTTCTTCATATACACTTGTGGTGTGAACAATGAGTTTTGAAGGTAGATTTAATCTTCTTTGGGTAGTGAGCCCTCCCTTTCTTCTTTACTCCTAACAGGGTCTGTCCTCTAACAAGGACTATGTACTGTAATGTTTCAATAAGCTCCTAATAGGGCAAAATCTTCTAACAAGGATACTATACTCTCAGTACATCATTTGTGGGTGCCAATTCCCATTGGGGTTTTTACCTTTAAAAGGGTTTCCCTGAGACCAAAATATTGTGTTATTATGTTGGGATTTACTATGTTCATTGGATCTGATATTCCCGCTACTTAATGTTTAAAGTTTAATAATCTTTTATACAACTTATTCACCCCGCTCTCAGTTGTATTGTGGACTGTTATTCCTAATAGGTTTATGGTTTTCCATTTATGCTTTTCTTTTGTTGACTTTCAGTTTCTGGTCCCTTTGAAACTAGTTTTCTCCTTTAATAAAAATTCTAACTTGTTGATATTGAGATTTTAGGTAAAATTCTATAGATAATTATGATGGTGACATCATGTCATCCTTATCTTTTTTCTTCTATTTATGTTAATTAATTAATTTAGAAATGAGTACTCTTTAAAACCTATGAAATATAGAGATGAAAGTAGAGAAGGATCCTAAAGTTAGTTTTGTGATTGGGAAATAAGTCTTGAAGAATATATAGGAGAGACATGGGTACAACATCTTAGCCTATATAATTTGAAAACATAGACATGAATTAAGTGATTTGGATGGGAGGACTAGAGATTTTGGAAGAGTTTCCAAGGAAATGAATGAAGGTGTTGAATGGATTGCAGCCATAGAAAGAAGTGGTCATTTTATAGAATTAATACCAGGGGCTATTATTCCAAACTGTGCTCCATAAAAGGTAACACAAATGAAGAATAAAAATATATATTGATAAGTGCAAGATTTTTTAGATATATGTTTAATTAATGTACATTGAATCTACATCAATAAAAAAAATTAAAATCAATTATACATTCTTATCATACCAAATTGATGATATGATTAATTTATTAAGAGAAGGAAAGTACTTTACTAAGATATACATGAAGACTTGGTTCCATAAAATAAGATTTCAAGAGGGAGATAGTTTGTACATGTTGTGGCGAAGCTATTTGGTTTACCAAATGCCTCTTGAGTACCTTCATGTAGTTGATAAATAAAGTATCAAAATATTTTATTTTGAATATTTAAATAATATATGTACATGATATTTTTATTTTTCATTAGGACTAAATTAGAGCAATTTTTTTTTGTAGAAAATGCCAACATTGCAGAGACTAAAGGAAGAAAATATAATTGTGAATATGAAAAGTTTATTTTTATGAATATAAAGAGTTAGTATATTCCTACTTTATTGTATCTGAAGAAGTATTGAAAATGGTATCTAAGAATGTTAAATAAATTGCAAATTTTTTTCCCTTAAAAGTATGTTTAAAGAGAGTTTAGTTTTCCTTGATTAGAAACTTTTATAGAAAATTTAATTAAATTTGTGTCACAATCATGGAGACAATGAAAGGAATAAAAAAAATACTTTCATATGTGTAACAAATAGTATTATTTTTATTTTTTAACATGTTGGAAAAGTTATTGAATAGATAGTGTTTTGACTTCAAAATTTCAAAACTATTTTTGTAATGTGGGCAAAGAAACCCAAGAATAACCTATGCATTAACATAGGTCAATCCTTTTTTTCTTTTTTTTTAATCTTACTTTTTTTCCACAAAGAAGGATTATACTATTAAAAATTTATGCTCCTACTAATTCTATGTGATAGGTGTTGGAGCTCTTTTTCCCCAAAGGTCAGCTTGGCATTAGGATTTACAGGGCTAGTGTCACATTCACTCAACACTCCAAATCTAACAGGAAAAAGGGCCAACTGACAAGGATCAAAGAGAGATCCTTCTACACTTTGAGCTCCACATCACTCAGGTGGGTGTACCTCATTTGCATGCTCATACAATTTGTGTCACACTATAGGCCTACAGGTAACTGACTGTGGAATGATTCTCAAACTCTTCTAGGTATCTTGTACCTCAATGAAACCAAGATCTCATGCAATAGCCCTACTTGCATGGAATGAGTATGAAAGCCATAGACCTACACTAACAACATGAAAGGGAAAGGGTGGGACTGAATGGAAATGATTTGAAAATGAGTTTAAAGGGACCCCTGGGATACCCTAAGTCTTTCATAGACCAATGCCTTATCCAATGGGCCACAGAGTCAAACACCTTATTGCAAGAGAAAGATATGAAACAAGAACACAATATGCTCAATGTGTTGATGCCTAACATCAATCACACACCATGACCAAACCTCAGCTTAGTTCCCACTTGTGTATTCAAATATGTTATTACCCATCAAAGGATTTTGACCCTCCCCTTAGAAAAGACCTATGAATAGATAATACATTAACCAGCATCCACTGGAAGACAAGCATGACCTATCCTTGATATTTCAGCTCATACATATATGAATACTAACCCTGAACCAATTATCTCTGCGAAGACAACTCCACCCATAAGCTATTAGGCAGTGCAAGGTAGAAAAACCAAACATCCTTGATGCATGACTAATGAGTTCAGAATTCAAATGGAGATAGCTTGACAACAGTAAGAGTATATTAACTTCTCATACATAAGACAAGTCACTTACAATATGTATTGTGTTCTCAGAACCAATAAGAGAAAGAGGAACACTCTATATGAAAAGAAGAAGAGAAAGATCTACAGGAAAAGGATCCTTCAGCATGGAGCCAAAACCATCAAGGAAATTGGAACCACTAGAACTGACAAAATTCAGAACCCTTACAAAGTCAAAAAAGCTACAACTTATACCACTAGCTGCCTTGGAAACCCAAAATAGGTTGCAACAAGCTATGGACAGCTAGGGCCAGGGTTACAACAGCTAACCACAGTAAAATTTAAAAAAAACACTGGAGGGAAAACTAGCACCAGCCTGCAAAAAGCCTCAAGAATCAAAATCTATCCTTCACCAGGTACAAAACCATCATGTAATTAACCACAGGAACCCTGGATCACATCACAACAACCATCTCCACCAAATCAGTCAAATATGGCCATGCAAGCATTCAATAACAGTTCCTATGGTTGGAAAGTCCTTTTGATATTCAAATTTGCAAAGAAATGGCTTTCCCAGGCTCAGCAACTTGACCATTCATCCTTAGTCACAAAATCACGTAGTCATAAACTTCACCGCTACAGGAATCCTGGCTCCATTTTATGATTGGTCGCATGATCGCAATGGAAGAAACCCTACTATGCGATCATGCGACAACATCTAGCAAGACCAATGAAACATGGGCACGTCACAATATTTGGTAAGTAGACCTTTATATTTTATCATTCTCCTATGTCAACTAACCTGTCGCCAACCCTTTTGGGCAATGAGAAAAAACCACTTTAGCAAGACCTGACACACGGACCCACCTACTAACTCCACAATGATGACACAAGGGGTTTGTCACATGATCGCATAGCCAGGAGATGAGCTATGCCAACATGTGACACACTTCAACTCTTGACCACCACATAACCGCCACTGCTAAGTCTGACAGTTAGTCGCATGATCTCATAGCCTTGAAAAAGGCTACGAGAACATGTGACAAATTGTTAGCATTATGTCTTGGCCTCACTGACCATCTACCAAGTCACCACCACATCAACCAATCAGAAACAAGCACAAGGACTATTGACCCATCCGCAAACAGGCCCCCAAAATCAAACAGCAGGCGCATGATCGCATGGGCTTGAAACCTCCCATGAGATCATGTGCCAACCATAGGATTTTCCATGTCACCCTTCTGTCTGGATCTCCTGGCCCACTGACAAAATGGCACCGCACTACAACAGACACATGTCAACCAGTCACATGATCGCATAGCCAGAAACTAGGTTATGCGATCATGCGATAGCCAACCAAAGGCCGCACATGACTACCAATGGGACCACCAGCCAAGGAAAGAGCCTTGTCACATGGTCGCATGTTAGAAAATTTTGACATGCAATCATGTGACAACCAGTTAAATCTGAGCTTTTAAAACCTGGGGCCACCATTACGCGACCACCTGACTAAGGAAAAGAAAACCGCCAGCCAAGTCGCTAGATGTTAAGGGCTTAACCGCTAGGAATTAGTGACCAAGAGATAACAACAAGTCACCAGGTCACGAAATGGAGACTTAACCACTAGGCATCTGAACACCGCTAAGAACTGGGACCCACATGGACAGGTGGCAAGCAGTCGCATGATCACATGTTAGAAAAGTCTGACTTGCGGCCATGCGACAACCAATCATTTTGAAATCTTTGAAGACCTGGGCCCACCATCCATCATACTTGCACATTTAGGGAACACCAACAAACAAGAAACTGTGAGGATGAAAACACACAGGGTTTTCGATGAAAAAGATAAAAAAACACACAAGGTTTCTGACGCCAAAAGATAAGCACACAAAAACTGGAAGGCACAAGGTCAAAAACAACAAGGGTTTTCACACAGACTGAAAACATCATGGATTTTCAAAAACACTGTGGGTTTTTGACACTATGGCAGATTTTGAAATTATTTCCTGCAGACCTTAGAATTTGAATAACTTTCTGGGTTTTGCAATTCAGCACGTGTGCTTTGGACTAGAGCAAGGTGACACAATGAAGAACACAAGGCAGGACACTTTGCAAAAACATTTGCAGGGAAGAGGCCATTTTCATAGGATTTTGCTATGACAAAAAATTGGCCTAACAATAGGGATAGGTTGACTATGTCTGCACTAGACTAGGAAAAAGAATAATTATTTAATCAAGATCAATACAATAAATCGGAAATAGATAAAGAAGTACACAAAAGATTTATAGATGTGGAAATTAAATATATAGAAGAACATAATGTTAAATATATATATTTCTGATTGTGTTGGAGATAAGTACAATGTGCACACTATTGGGTGAACATTTAGCAACTAACTTGGTTCAATAAATTGCAAATTAATGTATGCACCCTAAAATGGTCTCCTAGACTTTGGGCCCCCATTCAACAATTTATCAAATCCCTGAATCAATATTTTTAAAAATCAATATTTTTCAATTATATCAATTTCCTTGATCAAATCCTATTTTATCATTTTCACTTATTTTCTATGGGCTAAACCATTTTATCCTAAGTCTTTATTTCTTTAAAAGCAATTTCCTCCCCTTTTATCAAATAAAAAGCCCCTACTTTTCCTCTTATCCTAAGTTGCACAGATAAATCATTATTCATATTTTATAAAAAAGAAGAACAACACTTTTTGTCTCATATGGACACAAAAGTCAACTCTTATTTTCACATTGGAAGAGATTTGTGCACATGGATTGCTCCTCTTTCAAGCTCCACCCTTGATTAAATCTTTTGCCTCTTAATCTCAATGGTCCATTCCTTTTCAATTCCTTTAAAAGGAGGGCTCTTTTCTCATTCTTAGATCCCAACTTTTTATGCTAATCTTATGCTGCAGGATTTCTTGGAGACTTTGGAGCTTTTGGAGATCATTTCTTACACTCTAGTTTCATTTCTTTCATCATAGCTTTTATGGCATCTAGCTTAGTTTCCTCTATGCTTTAGATTAACTCACATAGCTTAATTAGCAAGGGTTTTTAATACTTTCATTCTCAGCTTAGCTTGCATTGCATTACATTTTGATTGTTGATTCTTGAGGATATTGGAATTCTTTCCCCTATCTCTTTGAATCTCCCATTGTGTGGTTTACTAGCAAGGTTGCATGCTTCACTAGCTCTAGCTGAGAGCACCATCAACATCCTTGTGACTCCATGCCTAGGGAGCTCGAGGTCACTTTCTGAAGGTTTCCCATTGATGGATTCCCTTGGAAGTAATGACTTAGAGAAGTGCACTATTTAGTGTGTACATTTTTTGCGTCATTTGGATGTGTACCTATTGCTGGAATGTCATGCCATTTAGATTAAAAAATGTAGGAGCTACTTATCAAAGAGCTATGATTACTATCTTCCATGACATGATGCATAAGAATATGGAAGATTATGTGGATGACACCTTGGTAAAATCTAAAAAAAGGGATACACACCTAGGTGATTTGGAAGCCATTCTAGATCGTATGGAACAGTTTCAATTCAGATTAAATCCCAAAAAGTGTGCATTTGGAGTCACCTCTGGAAAACTCCTAGGATTTATCATTTCAACTAAAGGAATAGAGGTGGACCCAGAGAAAGTTCAAGCAATATTGGATATTCCACCTCCCAATAACATCAGCTAAATGAGGAGTCTTCAAGGATGCCTTCAATCTATTAGGAGGTTCATTTCACAACTGGCTGATAGAGCTCAACCCTTTAATAAGACTTTACACAAAGGGGTTAAATGTGTACGGAATGAAGATTGTCAGCAAAGCATGGACCAAATCAAGCAATACTTGGCCAACCCTCCAATCTTAATGCCTCCTATCCCAAGAAAACCACTCATATTGTATGTGTCAGCAACAGAATCTTCCCTGGGGGAATTATTGGCTCAACTTGATGATACTAGAAAAGAAAGAGCTATCTATTACATCAGTCGTACTCTTGTGTTATATGAGGTCAACCACACTAGTATTGAAAAATATTTCCTAGTGGTGGTGTTTGTTTCCCAAAAGTAGCGACATTACATGCTTGCACATACAATACACCTCATTGCAAAAATTGATCCTCTCAAATATTTTCTTGATAAGGCTGCTCTCATAGGTAGACTTGATAAGTGGATGATGATCTTATTAGAATTTGACATAGAGTATGTTGAGCGTAAGGCTATAAAAGGACAAGCCATTGCAAACCAATTGCCTAATTTTCCAATTCGAGACAAAGCACCAATTCAAGTTGAATTTGTAGATGAGCACATAATATACATGAATGCAAGAACATGGAAGATGTTCTTTGATGGCTCTTTCATGCAAAATGGTTCAGGTGCAGGAGTGTTATTTGTTTCTCTTCATGGGTACACAATTCCTAAGTCCTACAAACTATTTTTCCCATGTACAAATAACATTGCTGAGTATGCAGCCTTGACAAATGGACCAAAAATGGCAATAGAGTGGAGAATCACAGAGCTACATATAGATTCTTGGGGAAGCAGAGAAAGGTAGTGAATCTTTCACACTTCTACTTGCTAGGGGATTATGCTCTTCTCTCTCTGAGAGAACCAGAAACCCAAAAGCTTGTAGATTTGGTGAAGTGAAGCTAACTCAGTGATGAACTTTCTTGATGTGTTTGGGTGAAGTTATGAGGTAGAGAAGTATGCTCTTCTCTCTTTGAGAGAAACAAAAAATCAAACCCTTGGATCTAAGCCAAGTTGTGCCACCTTTAGAGGGTCTTTCGGAAGTTGAACCTCTAGGAACAACCCAAGTGAGTATGCACCTTTCACCGGTGATTCCACCTCACTTTAATAAAGAACACTTTGTTGAGTATAAAGACTCCAAAGCCATATTAGCTTCCTTCTCATGATTTAGACTATCATCTTGAGAAGGCCTTCTTTGTTGTACTAAGCGGCGTCACTCCTAGCCTTGCTTGCAGGGGTGTATGGCTTTTAAGTTTCGGTGTGCTTGCGAGGCCCTAGCCCTGTATCGAGGGCACAAGAGGTTAGTATGAATGGAAGCTTATTAAAACTTTTCTTTAGCTAGTTGCCTACCTGGTTCACCTTTGAAAGGAGGCATAATCTTTGTGTAGGGAGGGGGAAGAATATCTCCCATAGATTCCCACCATAGGCATACACCTAGACTCTTGAAGGTGGTATACGACACTGGCCCTTACCAAAAGGGTAACCTTTTAACATATACTATTGAGTCCTTGGAAACAACAAAAATATGGGCACCCTCTAGGGAGTGACATGGCTATGTGAGGTGCACATATGTGCATAAATAGTGGGGAAAAGGTTTTGTCTTCTCACCATTTTTTTTGGTAGGGATAGCTATGTGTTTGTTATCGAGTCTTAAACATTGTCCAATCATGATCAAACAAAGATTCCCCTGATACTATCAAGTTGCTTTGTCCCTTATAGGTCCATTAATGACTACTTCTTGTATCATAACTACTTGATCTAAACCTTTATGTCTTTAAACGAATGCTTGAAACCTCAAAAGGAGATTGTTGACAAAACTATTCTTCAAACCTGTCAGGAAATTGGAATTTTTTGTCAGCCATCAATTCAAGCTATATCTCAAAATTCAAATTTTACCTCAAAACATGTGTCAAACTATCATACTTTGGATTTTTCCTACGTGAAGCTTCACTTTTCAGAGCACTTTCTCATGTGAGAATTTGTTCTTTCACACGAGGTTTGGTCTTCTCTCACGCAGCTTGGTATTCTCTCACGTGAAACTATAGCCTAGTTTTCAAAAAGAGAGACTAAATTCCTATTGACTGGTCAAACATTTTCTTGATCTTCTTTTTGTCTGAGTTCTATTTTCCTGTTGCTCACTATCAGAAACTGGTTGACTCAAATTGGGAATTGATAGATCTTTTCTTTGGCTCATGTTGTCTCTCGTTGGTTTACCTTATCTCTTTATGCCTTTTGTACCTCATGTTGTGATAGTCTTATCTTGGCTATTCTAGTGACCTCTTTTGACAATTCGTACTAGTTCCATCTCGCATCTTAGCTGTTCTAGCCATTTATCTCATTTTCGTTATCTTAGAGATAGAGTCTAGCATTATCCCAAGTCATCTCTTGTCAAGTCTTCATCTATGACTATCATGACTATAAGTGGCAAGACTTATCCCATTTAGAATACTGGTCAAAGTAGAAGCGAACCTCCTAATCAATAAATAGATCATCCTGAATCTATCATGAAATCTTAACTTTGTGAGAGATCCTTGAGTTCCTCATTGAGTACTTCGAAGGATAGTCCATCTCAACCATCACCTCCGGTGTTCTAGGAGTGTTTTAATCCATTGTTTGAATCGCAAACTAGTTTTTCATTTTAGGAGCAAGACAACTCATACTTCCAAGACAACTCATTGTTTCATAACTTTGGAAGACCACTCCCTCAGACTACTCCTATTATTGAATCTATTGATATTGATCATGATATCTTCCTACCTAAATTTATTAAATCTTTTGACCCTATTCATTCACCAAAAGTTACCTTATGTGCACCCCATCGACATTATTCATATCACTTTATTGAGGCTTCAATCGCTGCACTATCCCAGACTAACAAGATGGGAGATCTGTTTGATTTCCAACCAGGCAAATACAATCAAACTTTTGATCAATCTCAAAACAATCAGTATCATGGTCAATCCTCTAATGACCCATGGCATGCTCAACCTCGGAATGAGCGGCCTCATGGTCAATCTCAACATGACCAAAATCAGTCCCACAATGATGATCAATCTTGAAATAAACCTCAAGGTGATCGACAACCAGCATATTTCTATCACCCTCCTCCATTCAATCAAAACTAAGATGATCAGAAACAAGATCAGATTTCGAGCATTTATGAGATCCTTGGGAATGAAAATGATGTGATAACTCAACATGGTATAAACAATGCCAAAGATAATAAGAGTCTCGTTAAAATGATGGAGATCCTTCTCCTAAAGGAGAAAGAAAAATACTTCCTCAAGTTAGCTAAACAAGGGGCGAAGTCACCCCTAGAATATCAAGTTGAAACACTTGTGGCCAAGGAAGAAGAAACTAAGACCGCAAAGTTGCAAAAAATGGTCTGAGAAATGAAAGATTAGATTAGTCAACTTGCAAAGAATAAGGACAAACCCGCTCAACAATTCATAATGGAAAGTATTTGTCCTTTCCCCTTCGATAGAATTCTTCATATGCCACCTTCTCCTAGAGGTGTAGAGCTCCCTAAATATGACAAATACTTGGGTGCAATTGATCCCCAATATCACTTAAGGGAGTTTGGTGCATTATCTATGGAATTCATGCATGATCAAACATATCTTATGTGCTTATTTCCTCATAGTTTGGGAGGACCCGTGATGGAATGGTTTTCTAGATTTCCCACTGGCATTAAGACTTTTGATGAAATGGATAATCTATTTCTCCAACATTACTCACATAATATTCAACATCCGGTCAACATCTAGGATCTTTGCAATTTAAAACATTGACAAGCAGAATCTTTCCTAACATTCCTCCAAAGGTGGAGACAATTATGTACAAGGTGTCCTCACAAGTTACCAAAGTCTAAAAGACTCGACATTTTCTTGGACAATCTTGTCCTAGACTTTGGATACCAAGTGCAATTACAAGATCCTCTAACCTTTGATAGCATGATTAAACAAGCAGTGTGAATAGTGGCACCCTTGCATTGGTGACGTCCACCATGTAATCCCATCGTTCAGCCAGTATGTGTACCTCTATCACACATTGCCCTAGATCAAGTCTCACATGTCGCCCCTTCTTCTCATCATCAACGAAGTTGGCATAGGGGCAGTAGTCTTGAGAGATATCCTGTTATCTCTCAAACTGACACAGGACACATGTTATAAGAAAGCACTCAATAATAGTAACACTACGTCCAATCAGTGGATGCAAAACAAACATATGAGAAACCTCTCGATGAGCATCATCCCAGGGCTTAGTGGCAACCCAAGGTCTCCAAACAATAGCTACCATGTCATCTAGCTATCCTTGCCACTGCTCTGTCTTACCCAACAAAGGCTGAGTCATCTGACCTATGTACCTGTATATGTAAGGCTCCAGTGCTTGTCATGTATCATGGAATATAGGCCTACAAACAAGGAGATGCTCTCAGGTCTAGATCTACAAGACAAAGACACCTTCCACCATCATCCTCATACTACAATACACTATCTCATGTAGCTCGTGGTACATCTATGTGAGCATACACTCACCCCATCCAAATCTAACTATTAGTCTGGCCAGCATCCTCTGCAGCATCGTACCCCAGCCACACTCTAAACCATGTTGACGTCGATCTAGAACAAGGTAGAAACTTAGGAACATAGTGAGAACAATAGCTAATGGGTGAGCACTACCATATCTGTGAATTAGATCCTCCCAAGAGATGGTCCAGCCCATCACTAGATCATCTTGGAAGATAGTCCTTAATGCTATTGTACCCTACCTCAGCTGTGTATCATACTCTACTCGAGTACCATGGATGGGTATCTACAAGATCCTATATATATCCTTGGGAGCCACAGTCATCTCCCCCATTAGCAAATGGAAGGTGTTCATCTTTGAATGGAAACGCTCTACAACTGCATCAAGAAGGCTATGATTTACCCTAATGTCAAGTAGATCATGCAAGTATCCTAGACCGAGTCCCTCAATGTGAGCACTCTTTGCATCTGTCAGTCTCTGAACTAATGTGGTGATCACTAGATGATGTGACCTAAAGGTGATGTCAAGGAAGTCAACCTACAAAGCAAGTGATGACATTGATCAGTATCTCAATATGATGGTTTTCAAAACAACAACAAATATAGCAAGCCATCTATCCTGGACATAACTCTGTGATGCTCTACTTGGATGATTTTATGCAAATTCGATAAATTTTTGGCAAAGATTTTACAACACTGAAGTAGCTTCTCACATGAGGAAACTATTCCTTCATGCGAGACAAAACTTGTTCTTGCACGAGCAGGAGAAATTTCCCCTGAGATCAACTTTCAGCTCATGCGAGCTTCCAAACAGAGACCATGCGAAGGTACCCTAACTGATGCAAGGAAACTACTTCCTTAGGTGAAAGATGATATAGGCCGACATGTGGAAACTACTTCCTCAGATGAGATTGGAAGAACATGCCCTCAAAGTTGCTAGATCTACCCTAAATTAACCTGGAAAGCAATACAAATTGAAATGCAAGGAAGTTTATCATCTCTTACAGGTGTGTCATACTCCAGTGGCCAGACATGTCATTGGGAGAACTCAAATTGATGCATATGTAGTGGAAGACCCTCCATTTCTCTCTTAGAGCTCAAAATCAGCAAGAAGACGAAGTGACTAATGAATTGAAAATGACCCCTCTGGGCCTTATATAGCTTTTTGACATAATTTTCAAAGTGCTCAATTTTGCATGAAAATTGCACCCTTGGCTATATCGACTACTCTGAATTCATTTTCGGGATCAAAATCGAAATCTAACATCTCTAGATAGCTCGAAATCATGTTTTAAATTCTAAGGACCCTTTGGGGTCGGACACTTGTGCAGTCAGTCTTCTGGCATCATCTTCCTGCCAGATCCTCTTCTTTTCATCATTTTCTTGAGATCTTCAATGCTGACATCAAAGTCAACTCTAATCAAATTTGGTAAACCATGGTCAAACTTGGTCTACAGGACCTCCTAATCACTCTAAATTTGCTTCTGCAGGTTCTCGATATTAGTTTGATTATTTCTATTTTGTAACCTCTCATTGTCAATCATCCTTCTGATATGCCATCTTTCAATTTCACTCTTGAGGGGGCAGGATGATTGCATCATTTGAATCTTTTCGAACTAGTCTCTTATTAGTCTGATCTGAATCAAATTCCTCACTGCTTGAGGCATCTCGTGACTAGGGTCATCTTTGTGCCTCACATCTTGCTATCTAGTTAGCTATCTTTTAGGTATCTGAGCAATCTAACTTAGATCCTTGGGAATCAAGCTTCATTCTAGAGATGGTTCTCAAAATCTATTAGGTATTGGGGCAATCTAACCCTAATTCTTGGGAGTCAATCTTCATTCTGGAGATAGCTCTTGAAATATCTTTTAAACCGTTATCTAGGCAATCTAACCCAGGTCTCGGAGGGCTGAGCTTCATATTGGGGAAATCTAACCCTAATTCTGAGATAGTACAAAAATCTTCATCAATTAGGATTGGGGCAACCTAAACCTGATTCTGGTTCTCTCAAGACCGTTGTCTTCGCAATCTAACTTGGACTTCAAAAAATCATGCTTTGATCTGTTCGATGTCTTGGCATCCTAACCCAGACCTCCAAAAAAATTTGCTCATTTGTCACATCATACTATTCTTTGAATCAACGTGTTGTTTGCACATCAATTCAAAGAGGGGAAAAATGTAATACCCCAAAATTGGCACCTAATAAATTCAATCAATTTTGGTGCATTTTCATCAATTTTACATCTTCAAATTCCTACTTCGCTAGGCAATTTTCTCTCTCCTACCTGACTTAATTTGATTTGATGTCAATTGGAAAAACCCTAAATTACATTAATCAAATATTATAATTAATTCCTAAAGTCTCTAACTTTTATTAGCTAAATTACCCCTATGATAAATCAATTTAATTCTAAAGTCCTAAGTGCTTTAAATTAAATTAAACTCACCCCTTTAGCTAAATACACATAAAAGGAATTAATAAATTACTTGGTTATTCGAATGGATTATCATATTTGAATTTAATAAATCAAATATTCAAAGAGTCACCCATGTGGCAATAATCCATTTCTTTAATTAAGTAATTCTCTAATATTTGTCTCTTTCTCCTCCATTGGAAATGAAGAGTCCACCATTTCGAATCAAGAAACTCTTCATTCCTCTTCCAAGCTTGCCTATATCTTGAACCTCATTCTTCATTTGAAAGAGAGCAATTTTGAGAGCACATAAACTATAGCAAAATTCCGTCTCACTTTTATTCATATCTTTCAAGCTTTTATTGCATTATTAGATTAATCTTCATTTAGTATAATTGAATTTCATAATAGATTAATTTTGCTTATTTGCTCTTAGCTTAGTTTACATCTTTGTTTCAAGTTCTTTAGAGTAAATTTGCATTTCATTCTTATTTTCAAGCTCTTAGATTAACATTTGCACTTCATTCTAGATTACAAACTGCATTTTCATCTTAGATTAATCGTACATTGCTTATCATTCTAGTTTTTAAATCCTCTATATTAACTCAATCTTATGGTTGTTGGCTCTCCAATCCGAGAGTAATTAAACACCCTGTTAATTAGAAGGCAATAGGTCACTTCACCATGAATTTTGAATTGAGTAAGCCATACTCATTCTCGTAATTCGATTGTGTGAGTAATGACTATGTTGCATGTGTAGTTGGATTAGAGGTCCACGTTCAACCACATACACTATAAAATCTTCTTTTTAGAGGGTCTCTTGTGAGACTTTTGTCCTCGCTGATGTTTAGAGACTAGTTATTTCTATTCAAACTAATATTGTAAAGAATGTATTGCTTCTTCTTTTTGAAGAAGATTCGCTAATTTTTCAATATACCATTATTTTTGGTAATATTTAACGTTGTCACAAATGTCAAGAATTTTAAAGGAAGGGCTCTTAAGTTAATCTAGAAAAATAACTTTTCCTCCACCATCTGTCCAAGTGGAAGAAGCTCTGCACAAAGTACATACACTCGACATAAGAAATCTTCAACCTTCTCACCAAGTTTCATGTAAAGTGTATGCACAACTTGGATTGAAGATGAAGAATCTTTGTTTGATTCTTTGCCTCATAGATGGTGGAGAGTGCATCCTAGACTGCCTTTGATGTTGTGGCATCTCAAATGTGTGGTTGGACCACATCAAAAATTTTGAGGTGATAAACATAAAGGCTTTGGCATCAACCTTATCAAACATCTTGTATTCATCAACATCAATGGGACCCTTGGTGATGTTGGTAATAATCTCTCATGATTCTTCAAAATGGAGAATTGTCTACATCTTGGTCTTCCATGCCGCATAATTTTTCCCTTTGAGAAGTTGGGTATCTGAAACATTTACTTTTAGGGAAGACATGATAATACCAAAAATAAAATACACTTCAAAAAATAAGATACATTTAAATATATGGTATGAGGACGTAAAAGGTTTATTGAAAGAAGTAACTACATTTTTAGATGGAGAAAAGTATGGAGATAAGCTCGATATGCTCATGTGCTGAGACAAAGATGCTTAGGTGAGTGTTCTACCTCATCTCTATCATTGGCATCATAGCTCTTTTCAAGTTGCACATGTTTTTTCTTGGCTTGGCGATGAACATCAAAGATAAAATATTCCAAGAGCCCCTTTTAAATCAAATCATCAAGTTGCAGGTTCCTGATGTTTTAAAGAGCATCTAGCAAAGAAAAATAGAAACTAGTTTACTCATTGGTTGCGCATTATGCTCCATGATTGCTCACAACACTACTAGCATAATCAGGAAGGCTAGTTATTCACTCGATTTTATTAAAAAAAATAGTTTCCATCTATAAACAATTTATTTCTTTCCTCTATCATATAATTCTCCACGTGCTACTAAAAAAACACCCTGAAAAGTTTCTAAAAGAGTACTTTGTTAGAGATAAATAATGAGAGCACCAATCAAAAGTTGCAACTTTTTAAAGAAATCTTACAGTATTCAATGATACACATACATCTTACACTCAGAGAGGAATGAGATCTGCTAGTCACGTATAGCTTCAAATATGTCTCAAACGTTACTCGAATAGAGGGAATCAAAGTACAACTTCATGTATACATCGGATAATTCCTTGTTTCTCCAAATTATATTTCAATAACAGGCCGAGAGCAATTTACACCGTACAGGCCAAGAGTAATCTTTGTCTTGTAGGCTGAGAAGAGGTTAAGGCTCGCGGGCTGAAAACAGGTAAAGGCTATCGATCAATCCTTCACAGGTTCTCACAGCATCATCCACTTCATGTAGGCAATTCCTTTTCAGTTCCGCTCAAGGGGCAGGTGACATATGTTGTAGGATTTCAACCTGCTTTGGTACCATAATATTGGAGAGGAGAAAATGCAGAATGCAGAGCCAATTATTATGCTCAAACAAGGTATACGAATACACTAAATACTATTGGAAATGGTAGTTATTGGTGACAACAAAATAGACAAGTGAATAATTGAGCAACAGATTACAAATAATGTATTGCACTAACAGAAATCACTCACTAAGATGTGGGTACAAATGAATAAACTTATTGAACAAATAGAAATAGGGCAACCCTAATAGCCCGTGATGCTTCAACATATAAGATATAGAATTGTAGACCTCAATACTCTTAAAACTCATATCACAAAATCCTTATTCCTTCCTAAATATATTCCTAAGTATACAAAATTTTATCAATTATAGTTGAACACTATGAAGCATTTTAGTGAGTCAACCGAGAGTCAAACTGTAATCTAGACAATAGATGTATATATATGTATAGTGTAAAGTTAATACCTAGAATATGCAATATGATAATATCCCTACGAAAATACTAACTCCCTATTATAGAAAAATGCAATGTTAAAAGACTTTGACAGATTTCCTTAACCAGATAATTATGCATCTAATCTTAGATACCAATCGAATGTTGGCGTATTTCTATTACCTTGTCTGATATAAGTGGTTACCGTTCGGTAACTGTTAACTTCCTCCAAACAGACAGCGGATGTAACTGTCTTCAGGGTATAAATTACCCTCATTGTTTACCAATACGATTATCAAATCATAAAATGTTTGCACTCTGTTGCATCATATGGTATCAGAGCCTGACATCTTGTGCTTGTGCGTATGAGAAGAAATGCTCATTTTAATACCTTTGCGTAGGATGATATTTAAACATTCATGGAAGTGATTATGGTTTAATGGAGAATAGTGTGACAAGTCGGGCAAGCCACGTCTCAGTGTAAACTCTATTTCTATTTTCACACAAACTTTTTGTCCAATATTAGACAACGCACCATGATTGCAAATCCATAGTGTACAGTGAAATATTGATGGCACGCGAAATGTATAGATTTCAAGAGTTGCAGAGTTTATATAAAGAAGAATATCAAGCATTTATTCATTTAGTTACATGGCTACGTTGCTAGAGTATGCAGTGCGTGGATAACTATTTTTTTTTCAAATATCATTGCCCAGATGAGTATTTAAAAAAAATATTGGAGCAGTGTTTTTGAAGTGGACCGGGTAAAAGATAGATTTGCAATCATACTCATCAATTTAGTATACCATATGAAGAAAAGAACGAGTTAAAAGCTTGATTAGTTATTCATTGAAGACTTTTTTTTTTTTTTAATAGTAATCTCTCTGCTGGTAATGACTGTTCATTAAACATCTAGTAAGCTTTAGAAATATAACATTGTGTTAACATATTTATTATAAGATTTGAATCTCTTTGAAAGATACAAGAGAAGAAATCATACGGAGTATTTTTTCTTAAATGTGATAATTAAGACATCGGGTTTAAGGAAAAAACACATTTTAAATGCTTAGATGATGAAGTTTTAACAGGGAGCAGCATATAAGAAGGATTGAAATGTCATATCTATTCGCAATCCTTCAATAGTTTAGAAAATGTACCATACATTTCGTGGTTGAGCCAAACTCTCTCAAAAATTGTGTTCATGGTCTTGAGTGGGTAATTGTGAAATTTCCTACACTACCTGTTCAATCATCCGTATTCCTACGAGTTGGTTTCGAAAGGCATGATTGAAGATAGAAGATAGCATGGTTCATTTAAAAGGGAGATTGGAGTATTACCTACAAATGGAGTTATTGGTTTTCCAAGTGCATCTATTTTTTTCTGAAGTCTTTGGAAGACACTTGTTGATGTGTGTTTTATGACTCATCAAATAGTAGAACAAAATACTGAAATATCTTATCCTCTCTTGAACAAAGTACCGCATATGCTAAGATTACAAGAAGATCATACGGTAACTTCCAAGGTTCCTCAACTTGTGGATAAGATCGGTGTTGATGTGATTTGTTGATGATCACAAGAAGCCTCACGTTTTCAATCCTTTATGTCACAATAGATATGGGTACTATCAAAAGATTCTCAATTAACTACTATTTTTAGGGTTTTCACCGGATATGCAGAAATGAAAAGGGTTTAGGGTTCAGAAATCCTAATCAACTCCTAAGGGTAATGATAGCTAAGGAAAGTATGAGATGGATGAGTTCCTCAATTACCAAGTCCCACTTTGCCAAGTCAAGCTACAACTACACGTGGACTGGTGCAATCTTTAAAAGTTTGTGCGAATGATCAAATTTAGGCAGATGGATAAGGGTTCAGGCTAACTTTGCACAACGCTTTAGAATCACTAAAACGTCAAAAGTATGAACCAAAGAAACTCATCAAAACATCATCATATTCTCTAAAATATTCATAACACTTTATCTATTTGAACTTAATCTAATTGAGAGAATTATGAAACCAAGCAAGCATTAAGACACATCAAATGATCACTACACTTCAATGAAAATTTTATTGTCTCAATAGCTCATAAGAAACAATCTCAAAATTCGCTCCCTTACAAATGAGAAGAAGAGGTCTTTATATAGGTCTTCAAAAACAATGAAAGGCGTGAATCAAAACAATAACTGATGGCCCATATTTTGCCATCTCAGCCCTAATTAGGGTTAGGGCACAGAAAAGGGAATCTGAATTAATGCAAGGAAGAAACCACTACCGTAGTGGGTAATAAATGCCCACTATGCATGCATGCTAAAGAAGAGAGTGAGGTGTCATAAATGCCCATTGCATGTATGTCCATTATGCATTAAATGCATCTACCTTTGACCTTTGTGTTTGAATTCCTAGAATCTACCCAATATGGCCTACAATTCATCAATGCTGACACTCAATGCTGATTACTGTTTGAATTCTAGTGCCACCATTGCTCACTTTGATCTCTTCAAGATGTCCTCCCATTCTGGAAATAGATCCTGAGTTGTGTGCATGTTGCTTGAGAAGGCAGAGAGGTTCTCAAAATCATCCTTTATGAAAGAGTTAAGCCTAAAGAACTCCTCCAATTTCCCCTTCATGTTATCCATCATTATTTCCTCCTCGTCCAACCTTTGCAACCACAATGATGGAATGGTGTTGGAGAGCTCCTGCCAGATATTCTCAACTATCCCCTTCAATTGAGTCGACTCCTTATTGAAATGTTCAAACATGTCCTTTGCCAGGAGATCTGCATAATACCACCGAGAGAAATCATACGCTCCTTCTCTGATGACCTTACTGTCAACCAAGATTTGCCTACTGGTTACAATCAGCTCCTGCAAGTCAGAGATTGCCTCATCCCGATAGATATGCTCATCTTCCCAAGTCTCTTCTATGCAACGAATTCAAGAAAGGATGACCAGCACCTTATCATGAATTCATACTAACTCCTTAGTGTGGATGTAGGCTTCATCATCGATCCCCTTAATCCAAGTCTTGGCACCCTATGCAATCCTCCTAATCTTGTCGATGGCCTCAACTGACTCGGTTGGAACAACTATTGGTGGAACGAAAGATGAGTCTTCTTCTCAAACTGGAAGATGTAAGCTATCAATGTATGCACATAAATCCCTATTCTGTTCTTTCTTCCACTGATATTTTTTTTCCAACTTTTTCATCTTATCCTTGACAGCTTGCGTCAAAACATCAAATTCCTCCATGACCTATGCTCATGAGACCTAACCAAGATCAACCTTCATTATGTGATTTTCCTTAGAGGCAATTTAATCCTTGGTCTTATCGACTCATGGAGTCGCTAGCTGCAAAATTATAGATTTGGATTGTCCTCTCATGACATTGGTCAACTTCTTGGCTTTTCCCTTTTCTCTTGATCAGTTAATTCGATCCAGAATCTCTTGTAACTCAACCGCAGGGTCTATCTCTTTTTCCTAGCTTCTCTGAATCCTCTGCCTGAGACACTCTAGAATATTTGTATTCAGGTCCCTTTGAACTGTTAACTGTCCTTGTCCTTGCACTTTTCTAGTATTAATCTCCTCAGCTCCAAGACTTTCTGTCATTTCTTCAGGAGTGAGTGCCTCTATCATGGGAATATCCTTTTCGGCCACTAGGGCCTCTGCCTCTACCTCAAGAATTTCTTCCTCAATTATTTTCCTAAAGAAGACAGCAAGACTCTCCTCTGTTGTCAAATCCTTCTCATGGCTTCTCCCTGGCATGAACCTCTCATTGGCATTAATGCTTAATCTATCTTGTATCGACCTAGTCATATGTTGTTCTCCTTTCTATGTTCTTCTTTCACTTGCCTCTCCTTCTTGCCAGGTGAATGCTCCTATTTCTTGCACACTAGGAGTCCTGCTAGGTGAAGATGGTGCATCCTCAAACCTTAATCTCTTCTATTGTGGTTCTTCAATGTGAAGATCCAATTTCCTCTTCATATGTGTTTCTTGAGATGTACCCTTCTCCTTCCTACGCTCTACACTATCTAATGGAATTTCTCCTTCCATTGCTCTTCCTTGTGGCTACCTTGGTCTTTCATCCCTCAGTGTTTGATGACCAATCAGCTGGTATATCCATTGTTCCTTTGGTATGGCTACCTTGCTCAATTGCCTCCCAATCCAATACCTAGTTAAATCCAATACCGGATTAGACAACATTTCAAGGTGCAAAACTTATTTCCTTGACCAATCATAAGTACTAATTTCTCTCTTTTCGGGGTAATATCCTTTCTGGATCATGTTTAATTATTCCTCCATTTGGTCAGGAATATGAAAAGTCTTGCATGCTCTGATCAGGTTTAGTGGCAATTTGGAGTGCATCCTTTTCTTCGCTTTGTGCTCATCTACAGCATTTTCCCAAAAATCCTCAAGGTGTGCCATATGTAGATATCTGATCCCTGCCACTAATTGTATCTTGTTGTAAGGATCAAATTTTAGCCTTTTTGTATAAAGAGGAAGATGAAAGAATGATAATTCCTCATGAGACTTCTCAGATACCTTCAAACATGGACATAAATCAACTTCATCCTTGCCTATGGAAATTGGAAAATCAAGTCCCAATTTCTGCTTTCCTTTCTGAATCATGTCATAAATGATCAGCTATCGGGTGATCTCTAGTAGGACCATTTTATTTTTTGGATACCTAGGAAGCTTGTATGGTTTCCCTGAGAATCCTTGAAGCCTAATGTGGGAAAAAGTAGGAAACTAAATAAACCATGCCCCGTATTCTCCCATCAATTTTATGGCTTCCTCTGACAACCTCACATGTATCCTCTTTTGCAAAGTTCATACAATATGCATTTTAAATGCATCATTGGCATATGTATAATCATCAATTGCATGTAGACACAACTAAGGATAGAAATCATATACTTTCAATTACCGAGTTCCACTCCCGATTTCTCCTTTGCATCTTAGTCCTTCATATCTTGTTGCTTGTGCTAGCATTTAGATGACTTATGAACTCATGTAGAATTTCTTTATCTGCTCCAAGCTTTCTAACTATTCACTTAGGTTGTCACTGATCAACCCTTCCCAGTCCACATGATTATGTTCTTCCACTACCTACTCAATAAAGTACCACATCCAACTCTCGAAGAGATAAGACTGAGGTAGGCTAAATATCCTACTCAACATCATTACCATGTTGCTATATTCTTAGTGGAAATCTAGCCACACTAGCTCTTTGGGAAGCTTGGAAAAATGGGATTTGTTCTTTCTTAGCCACTTGTTATTGATGATCTCTTCACAATATTGGACTCCAGTAGTGAAGAATCTTTCTACTTGGTCCTTAGCTTTCATCACCAATCTCTGAGAGGAAGGAATTATAAAGGCCTCTGAAATAGCTAGTTGATAAAGGCCTACAAGAAAGTTTCCATCAGCATCTCTGATTTTTCCAGTCTCTCACCTGGTAGTGCCTTGCACACTCCATGATCAATTCAAGATGCTGGAAGGCAGGAGGGAATCCAACTACAACCACCATGCCAATATTCACAATTTGGATAGCTAGGTGTGTTGGATAATGTTATTTATACCCAAACATCTTGTTGTGGAATTCATTTAGGTCCAGGCCTCTGAGGTTGGTATCACTGACTTCTGATAACTTTGACACAATCTTGGACTCCGGATAGAATCTACCGTGCTCATTCTTTATTAGATGCCTCCTAGTCATGTTTGTTCCTCTAGGTTCTGCCATCTTGTTCTCCTGCAAAATAGAAAATAAATAGACATAAGAGCATGCAAGAAAAGAGAAACTAAAATAATTTCTCCAGAAAAGGAGATTTCAAAATTTTGGAAGTTTTTCGTATTTTCCTCTAGAATAGGAAATTTCTTTCTCCAAGAATTTTCATAATCCTCCCCACTTACTGAAAAGAAATCTCCTTAAAAAAAACTTGCACACTTCCTGGGAAAATTCACGCTTCTCTCTCTCTCTCTGCTTAGCTTACTCTTCAAAATTTTCTTGTGAGAAATGAATTATGAGAGGGTCTCTTTTATAGACTTGGGAACCCTGGAAACCTGCTTTAAAATGAGGCACTAAATTTAGCAAATTCCTAGTTTTCAAAGAGATTTCTTGCCATTTGTCATTGTTTTTCCCATCTTTTGGTGATTTCTAATTTAAGTGCTTGACTTCATGGAGAAGTTTCCCATTTTTTGTTTTTTGAGGTTAATTAATTAAATATCAATAAAATCAATATTAAATTAATTTTAAATTTTAAAACATAAAATCAAAAAAAAATTAAAGCAATTTCCATTTTCATGAATTTTCATTATTTTTTGGCTTTTATCGATTTTTTGTGTTTTAATTAAATGTTAATAAAAAATCAATATTCAAATAAAAATTTAATTTTGAATCCAAAATCGATTTATTTCTTGCTTTATTCTCCAAATTCCAAAAACACATTTTTTTTTCATGCTTTGGAAAATTTCAAGATTTTCTTGGATTTTTCTAAATTCTCCAAAATTTTGTTTATTTGAATTTTCAAGTTTTTCCATTTTAAGATTTTGGAATTTTCCAAATTTGAAATTTTCAATTTGCATGAATTTTTTTTTCAAGCTTTTCAACATTTCCAAATTTGAAATTTCCAAGAGTTTAAGAATTTTCATTCTCCGTGACTAAGCATGAAGTGCGCCTTGAGCACATCTTGGCATGAGTTAAGGATTTTGACATTTTCCTCATTCTGTGACTTCCTTGGTAATGCGCTTGGAGCATGTGTCATGTTGAGTCCAGTATTCCCAACTTTTGGACTTTCCTTGACTAGGTGTCTTTTGCGCTTGGAGCACACTTTGGCGTAAGATGAGGATTTATTTTTTATTATTTCTCCTTGACTGAGCCTATTTTGCACTCTGGACGCACATTGCGTGGGGTCCGGGATTTTTCCTTTTCTCACATTCCTTCACCACTTCCATTTTGTGCTTCAAGCGCACTTCGACATGAGTTGGGGATTTCTTTTGTTTTTGCAAACTCCATGACTGAGCCTATTTTGCGCTTTGTGTGCATATTGCATGGGATCTAGGATTTTTACTTCTCTCACATTCGTTTACCGCTTCCATTTTGCACTCTAAGTGCACTTTGGCATGATTTAGGGATGTTTTTATTTTTTTTATATCCTCCATGACTGAGCCTACATTGCGCTCTGGGCGTATTTTGGTGTGAGTGAAGGATTTTTCCTTTCTTTACATTCCTCCACTACCTTCATTTTGTGCTCTGAGTGCACATTGCATTGAGTGAAGGGCTTTTCCTTTTCACAAATTCCACAACCAGTTGTCTTTTGCGCTCCGAACGCACTCCGACATGAGTTTAGGATTTTCATGTTTTTTTTTAGTCTCTGATTTGCCTCGATCTTGGACTCTGCGCACATTTTGGTGTGAGTGAAGGATTTTTCCCTTTTTTACCTTCACGAGATATATCTGTGCATCCCTTATTACCCTGAATAAAGACACGTGCTTCGGATGGGTGCTCTTTTTATAAAGGTCATATTGGATGTGCATTGCTGGAAGTTCAATGGCAAACAATAATTCCTTTGGTCCTCAACTCCTTTCTCTTGTCCTCTAAAGAAAGGCTTTCATTGTTTGTGTTTTGTGCTTAATGCATATTCTAGGTGAGCCAATAGTCTCGAGCTGAATCCCATTTCTATTCATAGTATTGATCAATGTTTGTGGGGACTTGATGATTGGTAGGAGAAACTTATGAGGCTACTAACAGAGCCACCAAAACAAGAAAACAAAAAAGGGGGCAAGCGAACAAAGAACAGACAGGGGCTCCCATCACAGATGGACGAGAGGTGACAACATCACAACAACACTCTTGCACACATGTGGAACATTCTTATAAAAAATTAAATGGCTTTGTAGAGGTTATATATATTTAGATGCCTCATTTTTTAAGTCATTGGCTATCTTTGTGCATATGACAAAGAAATCCCTTCTAGACATTATCTTTTTCTTTATTTTCATCTATTGAAGCTCAATTAAATTGGAAATTCTTGCTCTTTATATTTTTCCTTCAATCTTTCCTTGAAGAAAACTTGGCTTGTATTGAAGATACTTCAGATTATAGCAGTGGTTTTTCTTAGAATGGATATGTATTTTGACCCTTCATGTTTGGAGATTGGTGACATCGGAGAATGGAGGAACTTTCATCTTCTCAAGTTAGCTTCTCACTTTGGGATGATGTTCTACATTAGAAGCATTTTTGGAATTTTTTATATTCTACTTTGTTTTTCTTTCTAATCGTGACAAGTTTGAAGAATGCATATCTTGTGAAGACTCGTTTTGGAGATAGGTTTGGGATTTGGTATTGCACTCAATATGAAATATTGTCCAATGAGCCTTTGATTATATGATTGAGAATTATATCCTTTCATGGTCACTAGACAATGGATTGCATCTCTTGGGGATCATAGTTGAATAATTCAAGACTATGATTTGAAAGTTTGGGACTGAGAGCTTAAGAACACATCTCAAAGGAACACCTTTTTGAGGGTCAAGAGATAGCTTGATTGAGCCTTGCTTGGTTCATAATTTTCTACTTCAAAAGAATTTTTTCTAAAAATATGTATTCATATTATGTAACCAACATGTTTTGTTATGTAATCCTTTAGGGGGGTTCCCTATGGCAAGGTGTTTTTTTATGTTTTAGGATCAATGTAATAAGGGGGGAATTGTTGGAGCGAAAAATAGATATCTCAATAATCAAGAAGAGGAGTGTTTATAAAATGCGGATAGTTACAAACTATCAAACGGTTGGATAGTTAAACTACCCAAATACCCAAACAATGTACTATGCCAACATTCCCCCCCTTAATACATTGATCGTAAACATATCAAAAACTATTTTCCCTAGGGATCCCCCTCAAGCCTTACATAAAAAAACATGCTGATTACATGATATGAATACATATATTGAGAAAATCTTCTTTTTGAAGTTGCAAATCCTAAATCATGAAAGGCTCCATCAAGCTGTCTTGTGACCCTCAGAAAGGTGTAGCTTTGAGTTGTGTTCTTAAGCTCCCAGTCCTGAACTCTCGAATAATAGTCTTGAATTATTCAACAATGATCAATAAGAGATGTGATAGATCTCTATCATTGTCTGGTGACCGCGAAAGGTTATAATTCTCGATCATATACTCTGAAGCTTGCTTGACAGCAATCCATTTTGAGCGCACTACCAAATCTTAAACTTGTCTCCAAAATGAGTCTTCACAAGACATACATTCTTCAAATTTGTTATCATTAGAAAGAAAAAGAAAAATAGAAAGCCAAAAATGCTTCTCATGCATAACACCATCTCAAAGCGAGAAGCTAACTTGAGATGATAGAAATTCCTCCATCCTTTGATGCCGCCAACCTCCAGATATGAAGGCTGAATTGAAACGCTTCTGGACAAGCTCTTTATTACCATGAACATCCTTAATCACATTGAATGTTGTCTCCATGACAATGATACAAAATTCAATCCTAGCTACAATTATTTTCAAATATTATATCTCCATAACACATTTAAATCATATTTTGATGTGAAAAGGCCCTCTTATATCAGAATTAATTTGTATTCTCTATCATAAGTATGAAAATATAAGATATTTGTAGACCCAAACTTCCAACCCCATAAGCTATCCTTATCATTCCAAGACTTCACAAAACTCAACAACAAATAAACTCTCAAATACTCCTAATAGTCAATCTTCACAATGGAAACATAAAGAAATCATTGAAAATGATGGACATTACCATTTCAACATCTATTTTCTACCTTAATGCTACGACACCAAATAGGTATTAGAATAACTTGATGAATCAAACTCACCAACACTCTTTTCACCCTCACTGATTATTGCACTTCATGGCCATACAGTTTTACCACAGCCGAATTCAATCCAAAATGATTCTGCAGATCGATCTCCTTCAAAATGATTGTAGACACCTTATCATTCCATTCAAATCAAAATATGCAGAAACTCGACTATCAACCAGGCTACAAGTTTTTGCCAGTGCTTTCCACTCGGTCCACTTCTATTATGAATCATCCTTCACTAAATGCAGTTAGACATCGAATCCAAATGCTACAAAAGAGACTTCAAACACAACAAGTATGATCATTCATCAATACCACACTAGGCGTAGAGCCAGGGATGCATCTGTAAGAATAGAGGATGATATTTGTAGTCATTAAACACCCTCGCACCACCAAAAGACAATTACCAATCACTAAAAGACAGTTAGTCTTTACAACCTATGACTTTTATCAAACTCCTGAACCAGTGACTTCAACATTGGCGCATTTCACAATGAGAACAGGTTGCAGTACGCTTAAGTTTTAGAATGTCAGAAAAAAAAGAACAAAGCCGTTGTTTAGAATGTCAGAAAAAAACAAAGCCGTTGCTCAGCCATCATTGTCATTCTATAATTATCATTGTCAATATATGATTATATCGCTTCTATCAAACACCCTCTCACATTCACAAGATCACCTATGCGCTCTGATACCATATGTTGGTGCGAAAAATAGATATCTCAATAATCAAGAAGAGGAGTGTTTATACAATACGGACAGTTACAAACTGTGAAACAGTTGGACGGTTAAACTACCCAAATACCGAAACAATGTATTATGCCAATAGGAATGTTGGCATATTTCTATTATATTATCTGATATATATGGTTACCGTTCAAGGTAACTCTTAAGTTGCTCCAAATAGATTGTGGATGTAAATGTGTTAAGCATATAAATTGCTCTTATTATTTACTAATATGATTATCAAATCATAAAACATTTTCACTTTGTTCCTTCATATGGACAACTTCCATGAACATGAAGCTATTGGAAAAATAGGTGTTGAATATCTTGCATAATATTTATTATAATTATAATATTTTTATTTAATTATATATGTTGTACGTAGAAACACTTGATAGACTTTCCACTTGTACGGATTTGTTTTTAATATTCTTGAGGTTAATTGGTGTTGTATTGTAATATTATAAATTTTATTTTAATTATTTAATATTACATAAATCAAATTAATAAAGTACCCAATACTAAATGTGACATCAAGGGGTATGTTAGCACATAATTTAAGCACATGTTTTTTTACTATAGTAAAATTGATTTTCCCTTTACAAATAAGGACAACTAGCAACTGAAGAAAACTAGATGTAAACCAACAGTAGCCCAATAGAAAAATAGTAGGAAGCCAAAAGGAGTCCAATTACCAAGGAACTACTAAAGATTCTTTATTATTTTTGTAGCCTCTAGTTTTTTCTGAACAACCTTTACATTAATATCTCTAACAACATGAAATATATGAGATTTCTTAATCTTACCTTTTTTCATGACTGTGAGTTCTAGCCAAGGGCCCAAGGATTGGATCTAAGCCCATGACATTTTGATTAAGAGAAATAGTTTACACCTTATTCTACATAGTATTGGTCTCTTCCAATAATATGATCTTCTCCCCATGCTCCAATTTTATGGTTTTGACATGCTTTTCCATATCTCAGATAAGGAAATCATCCTGTCAGTTTTCTCCAAAGTAGAATTTCTATTTACATTATTTTGTTCTATATCTAGATTTTTACTAACGACATTGACCCTATCCTTGAGAAAAATAGTTTTAGAAACTATCCACTTAAAATTATTAGTTTAACCCTTCATCATGTCCTTGGACACCAACTTCTTGTCCACTATTTTAGCGGTACAGGAACCTTTGTCCATGTTAATAGGGATTCCTTTCTCTATTTTCATAATGATTTCAATGTGGAACTTCATCATCTACAATCCCATCCCTAAAATCAAGGACACTTTAATATTAGAATTGAGTCGAATTTATTTAGCACTATTAATGTACCAAGTTGTACTATTTTATTAAATTAATTTTATAGTTATCTTTGTTAATGTTTGTAGCTTCTGTTAGATTATTCTAACCTTAACATATCTCCTTTAGATAAAATGAGATTCATATCTTATATACATTATCATTATACATTTGATGATCTTATCAACAGGAAAACTCATTAAGATTTATTTTATAATAATTATTATTATTTGATAACCATGATAGTTATAATTGATAACTATAATAGTTATCATTATTGATAACTAATATGAGTAAAAGTAATATCAATATTATAGTTTTTGATTGAGGTTAAAAAAGTTTTTGAAGGGAACCATAACCCTTTACATTGGGATAAAAGATAGGAAGAATAAGCACAAAGAAAAAAGAGATTGTTGGGGGAAAAGGAGGAAAGCATTAGAAACCCCCCCCAGTACAACCAACTAGAAAAAAATAAACAAAAAAGGAAAGAAGACCATAAACAACACAGCTAAGACATTTTTGCCATAAAATTTTTTGGGTCTTCCTTTAGC
Source organism: Chamaecyparis obtusa (assembly GCA_027943335.1). Taxonomy (NCBI): domain Eukaryota; kingdom Viridiplantae; phylum Streptophyta; class Pinopsida; order Cupressales; family Cupressaceae; genus Chamaecyparis; species Chamaecyparis obtusa. The sequence goes on from BSBK01009094.1 coordinate 248,342, forward strand.
AAAACAAATTGCTAGATGGAGTCTTAGAGAGCCATGATTTCCTTTGAGTTGTCAGCTTTCTTCTTTCTTGTACTTTCTCTAGTATGAGAGCCAGGGCCATTAGGGATAGTGCCTTTATCAAATTATTCTTCAACAACAATGGGACTAGTGTTCCCTTCCAACATGGAGAGAAGAGCATGTAGGTTGTCAGTAGTCACCTTCATGCCCTCAAAATTTTGCTTCATAATTCTGCTAAGGGTATCTACAATGCTTTGGATTTGGCTGGAGGTAGTTTGCATGCATAAATTGACAACAACATTGATTTTTAGTTCAAGCTTCTCCATTAGTCCTTTGTCTTCTTCTTTAGCTAGGGTCTCAGCATCACTTTTACCAGGGCTCATAGGCTTGACAAGTAGCAAGGTGATTTTGTTCACTTTTTCCTCTAGCTCTAAGTAATTGATACTGATGTCTTTGATTTCTTCATATAGCCAGGACTTCATCTTCATATCCATCTCAGAATGATCTTTAACCACCTACATGAACCCATTATTCACTTTTCCCTTCTCATTCATTTCCTCCTGACTTCTCCCAAGTTCCTCCTTGTCTTTAAGCTTCTTGTCAATGCCCTCTTCTTTTTCTCTTCGGCTTTCTCAGAGATAACCCTTGAATTTGTTCCCTCCTTAGAAGGAAAATCATCATAATCCACTATAATAGGGGATATGGGGATTTTTTTAGGGTTTTTATGCACCTGAAGGTGAGGTATGGGGTTGGTAATTGGAGGATCAGTCAAAACCATTGTCGGGGAGCTAGCACCTTCTTCAATTTTCTCATTATTGCTAGTCTCCTCAGGAATGTAATTGTCATGCAGACCTTTAGTCACCATATCTCCATAATTGGCCCTCCTAGTTTTTTCACTCTTCATTTTCGAAGAGGGCTCACTATCATTATCTTGAGAATCTTGATCCTCCTCATCATGGTAGTCGCTGAGGTTTTTATCATCTTCCTACACCACTGTATCATCCTTTGCTTCCATGCCAGCCTCCTCAAAGAGGAATTTATTCACTTCTTCCATGTCAAGGTTTTTAGCTTCCTCCCACACCTCTGTGTCTTCTTCAGTGTCCATGCCAGTCTCCTCTGTGAGGAATTTGCCCGCTTCAACCATATCTTCTGTAGGGTTCTCTTTCTTCTTATTTTTAGAACTATTATTGTCGGTCATGAGGGATATTTTTCCCTTCTTCTCCTTATTCTTCCCAGAGTCTGGAGTGTCATCCTAGAGCTTAAACTTGGGATATTCATAATGGAGAATAATAATCCCATCGTGAAGAATAGGCTTATCGATACTTTTCCTATTCTCCATAATATTAGTGCCAAGAGATTGAAGTAGAAGGTAGGGAACACAAATTTTCCTCTTGTAACGAAAATGATTCACAAGAATAAAATGAAAATTATAAACTCTTATATAGCGGCACTCAAGCATAAAGTATTGCATAAGGGCTTTGACAAGTTTTCTCCAGAGAAGCTTCATATGCTTGCAAAGGACATAATCCCTAGATTATTTCATGAGGAGGGATTTTTTACCTAGAGACTTAGGGTACATTCTAGCCACATTCTGCGCCATAACCCTACCTCTATAATATTTCAAACTAGACATTTCTAATGCCATAATCTCAGAAATAAGATTCTCAGTAGCAGAAAAGGCGTTACCACATAGGGTAACTTTTTCGTTATCTTAACTATCAGAAAACTCTTTGGAGGTGTCCTTGTAGTAGCCACGTAATCTCTCCATGTAAGAAGTGACCCCACCTTCCTTGAGCTTGTGCTAGAATTTATCCTCTTTCTTCCACTTACAAATAGTAGGCTCTTCACGTTTTAGTTTACCATCCATTTTAACAGAAGGCCAACAAAAAGAAATGCAAAGAAAGAGAGCACTGACGAAGGCCACAACTTTAATGGGATTAAAGAGGGCATTCAAAATGTAATTCCTACACTTGCCTTTATTACTACCCTATCCTTGAAGTGTATGAGGCACTTTCTTGAGGTATTTTTGCAAATTATCCATTCTTATAATCATAACTTCTAATTAACCCAAGATTCTAGTTGATTTGGTCATACCTTATGAGAATAAGGACTTCATTATTTAAGCCTTGATTTCCTCACTAGTAGATGACATCATCATTACGAGCTCCCACATTCTCTAGGTTGTCAACCACAACGTTTGATTATTTGAGCACGTAGGTGACATGAGTGTCCTTGAAGTCATTTAAATTCCTTTTAATATGGGTTATGATGTGACTCGTATTCAAAGAAGGTTTATGATTACCCTTTATGGATTTGATTGTATTCATAGAATCTCCTTCTAGCCACAATTTAGTGCAATTTTGATCTTTCGCAAGCTTGCAAGCGTAAAGGGAAGCTATAGCCTCAGCCATGTGGCTGAATTGGGAGCCAATAGGTATAGAAATTGTAGCTACACAATAACCTTGGGGATTTCTAATAATTTTCCCACATCCAACAATGCCTAGGTTACCCTTCGCTGAGCTATCAAAATTGGCTTTGTTCCATCTAGGAGGGGGTGAATGCCAAGTAGCACCAGCATGATTACTGACATTAGTCTTAGCTATAGAAGATAAATTCCAATGATTGAGGATGTCCTTTTCAGTAATACCTTCCAATATGTTAGGCCTTTGTTCACAAGCCAGATGAATATTTTCAGCAATACTACTAATATTTTTAGAACCAACCAACAAAGGCATTGAATGGTTGTTTTTGAAAAATTGTTTATTTATTTCTTTCCATATCCTCCAAAAAACATGGGGATCAGTGTAATTCTAGATCAGTTTTCCCAATTTGTGAGAAAAAGGAGAGCACGATTGGGATATGAAATCCTTAATGGAGTTTGGGATCACCCATCTAATATTCCAGTGCTGCATCACAACCGACCAAACCTCCCTAGTGAATTGGCAGTGCAATAGTAGGTGTGAGGAAGATTTTGCATCTTGCATGTAGAGGTAACACCTATTAGGTAGCATCAAACGTTTCTTAGCCAAATTCTCAGTAGTAAGCATTTTATCTTGAGCAAACAACTAGTTAAATATCTTAATTTTGGAGATAAGGGAAGGAGTCCAAACCTTAGCCCAAAATGGCTCAGAATCATAAGTGGAAGATAAAAATTATGATGATGCCACCATGAAGCTGCTACTGGGATTTGGGGTACCAGATGATTTGTTCATTGCAATTCTCATTGATAACCTAGTGGATCAAGTCAAGATCAACTACTTTCAGCATGGGGTCCATGTCACCGAGACTAATCCACTTATTGTTTATCCAATAATCTAAGACATTTCTCCCAATTCTTCTAGTAAAAATGTCAACAAGATGAGCCAATTCAATAGAATAGATGAGAGGTTTGTCTTTAAACCAAGGATCTTCCTAAAAATTGATCTTCATGCCATTACCAACTCTCCACCTGGCACGTTTGGAAACAAGAGTTTTAGCTTTCATTATACTATTCTAGATGTAAGATCCATGAGCATTGAGAGGGGAGGAAAGGAAGGCTTTAATGCTAGGAGTGACAAAAAGATATTTAGATTTGAGAATTTTATTCCATTCTTTTTCTTCATCGAAAGTTCTCCAAATTTTCTTAGCCAACAAAGCCTCATTAATACTTTTAATTTTCCTAATGCCAAGACTGCCATATTTAATAGGTTTGCACACATTCTCCTAGGCCACAAGATGGGTCCTATTTTTTCTCCTCCATGCTAGACCACAAAAATCTTTTCTGCAATCTCTTAATGGTGTCAGCAATCTTAAAAGGGAATCTGAAGAGGCTCAATGCATAAAATAGAAGATTCTGGAGGTAGGCTTTAGGTAGGATAATCTTTCTAGCTTGGCTAAGGAGGTTTCCTTTCCAACCTACAAGCTTACGAATGAATTTATCAACAATAATGTTCCAGAAAGAATCTGGGGGTTTCAGACCCAGGGAAAGACCCAAGTAGCTAGAAGGGAAAAAGGAAATCTTACAACTAAGAATGGTCACCATTTTTTGTTGTCTAGGTAGGGGTATTGATAAAGAATAGAGACATTTTCTCCCAGTTGATAAGTTAACCCAGGGCTGAAGAGTGGCAATTCAGAGCCTGCTTGATAGTTCTAGCTTCTTTAATCAAGGACGAGCCTATTAGGAAAATGTCATCAAAAAAATTTCATGAGGGAAAGGCTAGCAAGAAGATGAGGGGAGCAGACCCTGAATTAAACCAACATGGACCCATTTGGAGAACAATCTCCCAAGGGTCTCAGCCATTATGGTGAAGAGGATGGGGGAGATAGGATCCCCTTCTGAGAGACCTCTAGAAGGGAAGAAGAGGTTGGAAGTTGAACCATTAACCAACACTGAAACAAAATTAGTGGAGATAAGTTGTTGGATGTGGTTATCAAATTTCATAGAAAAACCAAAGGCCGAAAAAACTTTGCATACGAAGGTCCAGTCCACTCTGTCATAGGCTTTAGAAAGGTCGACCTTCATGAGGAAACCTTTTTTATGCAACAACTCTAGTGAATGGATATTTTCATGAACAATAATCATAGAGTCTAAGATTTACCACCCGGAGACAAAGTCATTCTACTGGGGGAAATAATCGCTAGGAGAAACACCAAAATTCTCATCGTAAGGACTTTAGATATGATGTTATAGAAAGTGTTGCACAAGCTGATAGGTCTAAAGCTATCCACATATTTTTCATGTGGTTTCTTGTGGATAAGAACAAAAAAGGTAGAATTAGCTTCCTTCAATAGAGAGATAGCTCCAAAGAACTCTTTAACAGTAGCTGAGACATCTTTTTCAACAATGTGCCAAAAAGCTTGGAAAAAGAAGCGTGGAAATCCATCGGGACCTCGAGATTTTTCCCCCTCAAAGGAAAAGGCAACTAGTTTAATCTATTTAGAAGAAGGAATCTTACATAGAAAATCATTGGCATTCTGGTCAAAGATACAAGGGATAGAATCTAGTAGAAGATTCTGATTCTCAATGGAGAGGGAAGGATCACTTGTGAGAAGAGTAGAAAAATAAGCCGAGACTTATATTTTTGATTTCCTCCTCCTTTACCAACTTACCTTGAGCACTATTAAGATAGTCAATTCTTTTGGCATCCTTATGTTTTTGGGCTGTCATATGGAAGAAATGAATATTCTTGTCCACAACTTTTATCCAGAGAGCCCTAGATCTTTGTCTCCATAAGGCTTCTTCCTTAGAGATAATGTTATGATAGTTAGCCTATATTCTATTTTCCTTCAGCTTTCTCTCCCCAGTCAGGGCCTCCTTTTCAATAGTATCTTGTAATTCTTGAAGGTCCAATTGTGATGAAGGGTGCTCCCCTTAACGCCACAAACACATAACAGAAATAGAGAAACAACAACAATAATATGCAAGAACAGAAAATTGGCTTCTTATTATCTCCACAAAGGTGGAATTAAAAACTTTTAGAATTACAATATGCAAAGCCACATGGGCATTCCCTTACAATATTCTTTAGGACAAAGCCTCGAATCAATACCCAGATCTACTACCCAGAACTGTTCTGAACTGCCTAAGACAATAATACAGCCTTCCTTATATAGGCAATTTTCCACCGCCTGGGAAGGCTCCAGAATTTTAGCCAATAAGGCCGACCAACTTAGAATTATTTTATTTTACATTTTATTACATCATAGTCAGCTCAAGATAACCTTTGAAACCCGAACAAAAATTTTGAAGAAAATTATTTTCTGCCATTTCAGGTGGCCCAACTTCCGAAGACCATAAGTCATCACCAGTCGACCCGCTCGGCTATTATAACCCCATTTCGGAAACGCCATGAAGTGCTCTATAGGCCTGTTCCGCGCAAGCGCCCATCACCCAAATTTTTGACCTCATCCGGGGCCTCTAAAGCCTTCAAAACTGAGTTCAAAGTTTCTGTACCCTGCTGCCAATACTGAAAATCTTCAATATCTTCCAATATACACTTGATCTGGCAATGAAACTTTACTTGTAGACTTATATGACCAAAATGAACCTCCAAGAAAGAAATAAGATCATTCTGAGCACATACGAAAAATTACCAAAAATAGTAACTTTCCATAAATAGCAGCTCTGCACAAAATAGCCCTTATTGAATACAAAAATAGAAATATTTTTTGGTGATGCAAGATTTCTCTTACACCCAGGATGCTCCTGCATCAGACACCCGGGGTAATTTGAGAAGTGACCTTGTCACGACTCAGGTGTGCAGAGGAAAACCAAGATGGTTAACCTCCTCCTTTTTTAGCCATGATGAATCTTCAACAGGTCATCCTTTCCACTTGATCAGATATTCTTCATATGTCCTATTCCTTGTGCTTCTGCCAACACGACTATCCAGTATATCTTCAATCTCCTTAGTGTCTGAACTAGTTGCTGGAATACTCCACTGTGCTGCTGTGATCTCATCTTCAACACTGGTAAAATATTTAGCTCAGTAGGCAATTCTACCTCATATGCGTTTCCTGAATCATGTTTCTTCAATATCCTGCATGGTCCAAACTTCTTCATTTTCAGCTTGTTATATGTACCAACTGGAAACCGCTCCTTCCGCAAATGAACCATGACTTCATCACCAACCTGAAATTCCTTATACCTCCTTTTCCAATCTGCCTTAGCCTTATACTGTGCGTTCATCTTGGTAATATGCTTCCTCACCTCCTAATGGATGTTCTTCAAGTGTTCTGTAAAATCCTCAGCTTCAGCACTACTTATTTCTCCTTTATCTATCTTCCTCAATTCAGATGCATTTCTTGGACTACTTCCACATACAATCTGGAATGGTTATTTACCAGTGCTATTGTTGAAAGAATTATTGTATGCAAATTCTGCCTGTGGTAAAATCAAATCCCATCCTGTTGGCTTATCTCCAACCAAACATCTCAGCAAATTTCCCAAGCTCCTATTCACCACCTCTGTCTATCCATCAATCTGTGGATGATGTGATGAACTAAACTTCAAATCTATCTTCAACTTCTTCCACAATGTACGCCAGAAATATCCAACAAACTTAGTGTCCCGATCTGAAACTATGGTCTTTGGCAAACCATGAAGTCTCACTACTTCTCTGAAAAACAATTCTGCTACATGAACAGCATCATTAGTCTTCTTGCAGGGAATGAAATGTGCCATCTTTGAAAATCTGTCAACCACCACAAAAATTGAATCATGCCCCCGCTGAGTCCTCGGTAAACCAAGAACAAAGTCCATGATGATATCCTCCCAAGGCTTTTCTGGTACAGGTAATGGCTGATACAATCCTGTATTCTGCTTCACTCCTTTCACCATCTGACATACTCTGCAACTCTGTACAAACTTCTTCACATCTTACTGCAACTGCGGCCAATAATAATTCTCACTAACCAAACCAAGGGTTTTGTCACGACCAAAATGTCCAGCCAATCCTCCGCTATGCTTCTCCTTGATGAGATTCTCCCTCATAGAACTTCATGAAATGCACAACTGACTCCCTTTGAATAGCATATCATTCTGGATGATGAAATCCAACCATTTCGTCCTGTCTAGAGTAACAGGTTCTATACAAGCTTTCCAAGCTTCACCAAAATCAGGATCCTCTGGATACAAATTCTTGAGTTCCTTGAACCCAACCACTTCAATCTGCATTTCTGTCAGCAATAGTTGCCTTCTGCTAAGAGCATCTGCAACCCTATTAGACTTTCCACTGCTTTGTTTCAAAACAAATGTATAACTTTGCAAAAACTCAACCCATTTCAAATGCCTCTGATTCAATTTTCCTTGACTATTCAAATATTGCAAAGCTTGATGATCAGTATACAAAACAAACTCCTTAGGAAGTAGATAATGTCTCCACTTCTTTAATGCCTGAACTATAGCATAAAATTTCTGATCATAAACAGAATACTTCCTCTTGGCATCATTTAACTTCTCACTGAAATACGCAATAGGTTTACCTTCTTGGCTCATAACAGCTCCTATTGCAGTACCACTAGCATCACAATCTACTTGAAACACCTTATTGAAATCTGGAAGTGCTAAAACAGGTTGTTCTGTAACTTTTTGTTTCAATAATTGAAAACTCTTTTCTGCTCCATTAGTCCACTTAAACTCTTTTCTATCCCCTCTCATTGTTTCAGTCAAGGGTCCACAAATACTGTTAAAATTTCGGATAAACTTTCTGTAAAAGCTAGCCAAACCATGAAAAGATCTTACCTCAGTAGCACTCCTTGGAGTAGGCCATTCAAGGATAGCATGTACCTTCTCTGGGTCCATTTTTAGACCTTCTGCTGAAACTACAAATCCCAAATACACTAACTCTTTCTTCACAAAACTGCACTTCTTCAAATTAATCAACAATTTCTCTTCTCTCAACTTCTCAAATACCATACGAATATGCATCATATGCTCCTCCAATGTCTTACTAAAGATCAAAATATCATCTAAGTAAACAATGACAAACTTACCCAAAAATTCTTTCAGAACCTCGTTCATGAGCCGCATGAAAGTGCTCGGTGCATTGGTTAGCCCAAAAGGCATGACTAACCACTCATATAGTCCTTCCTTTGTCTTGAAGGTAGTCTTCCATTCATCTCCTTCTCTGATCTGAATCTGATGATATCCACTTTTTAGATCTATCTTTGAAAAATACACAGCTCCACTAAAACAGTCCATAATATCATCCATTCGTGGCAATGGAAACCTGTACTTGATTGTGATCTTGTTTATTTCTCTGGAATCTGTACACATTCTCCATTCTCCATTCTTCTTTGGTGCTAATACCACTGGTACAGCATAGGGACTCAGACTCTCACGGATCAATCCTCTCTATAACAGCTCATGTACTTGTCTCTTCAACTCCTCACTTTCTGCAGGTGTCATTCTGTGTGCGGCCTTATTCGGCAAACTCGCTCCTGGAATCAAGTCCATCTGATGACTGATCTTTCTGACCGGTGGTAATCCATCAGGCACGTTATCGGATACAATATCCTGAAACTCATTCAACAAATCTGCAACTTCTACAGGAACATCTTCTACTTTCTCTTTACTAGCTTTTGGAATTAAAGCAAAACATACATGCTCATGCCTCATACCATCTAGGAAATTTCTTCCATCAACAAAAGTTATCCTTGCATTACCACATACTTTTTCTTCAGTCTCCTTCAATGGTTTTAGCTTATGCCACACTCCATCCTTTGTCAGGGAATAGGTATTCGCACGACCCTCATGTACAGCACATCTGTCAAACTGCCATGGTCTACCCAACAACATATGACATGCATCCATAGATATGATATCACACAATACCTCATCTTGGTATCCGCCAACCTTGAACTTCACCAGGCATTGTTCATTGACCATGACCTTGTGGTCATCCTGTACCCAGGCAATCCGATATGGATGTGGGTGTTTCTGTCTCTTGAGCTTCAATTTTGTCACCATCTCTTCTGACACCAAATTTTCAGTGCTTCCACTATCAATGATCACATCACAATATTTACCTTCACACTTGCACTTGGTGTGAAACAGGCTCCTCCTTTGCTCAGGTTCATTCTCACCACTCAACAGGACTCTTCTGTTAATCAACGTTTCTCCTTTTTCAGTATCTTCAGAATTTGATGATTTGACATCTTCATCTACATGTGCAACTCTGGCCTGGCCTTCATTTCTTCTATCTGTTCTGCCTTGGCATTGAGGAAATTCAAATGCCCTATGACCTTCTTCTCCACAGTGAAAACATGTTCCACGGAAGCCTCCTCTTCCAGATCCTTGTCCTCTTCCTCTTCCTCTCTGATCTCTATTATTCTGATCCTGGAAGCGATTGGAATTATTTCCACACTGATTCTGACTGCTACTGGCCTCATCCTTCTTTTTCAGATCTTCATTTCGGCCACCATATGACCGTCCACCAGATCGTCCACCGTGACCTCTTCCGTTTTGTCTGCTCTCGAACTTCTTGTTCATCTTTTCCTCTACTTTTAGGGAAAATTGGTATGCCTCCTCAATACTGCTCATTCAAACCAGATTCAACTCCTCCTGAATGCTTGGCCTTAACCCATTAAGGTATCGGGCAACTTTCTCCTTATCAGCTTCTGCATGGCCTATTCTGATGAGGAGTCGATAGAACTCCTCTGTATACTCCTGAACAGATCTTCCTGCTTGCTTCAAACTTTGCATTTTTTTTAGTAGATCAAGCTCATAATCAACAGGAATGAACTGTCGCTTCAATTTATCCACCATCCAATCCCATCTTGTGATTTTATCTTTCCCTCTTCTATTTCACTCCAATTGAATTTCTTGCCACCAGATCTTCGCATGACCTTTCAGTCTGGCCTTCGTAAATTTGACCCTATCAGGATCCTGAACATCTTCATAATCAAAATATTCCTCACATTCATTGATCCAGTCGATCAATTCCTCTGGGTTAAGATTTCCAGAAAATGTAGGAACCTCAATCTTAGGTCTTTTCCCAATCTTGGAAATCGCCCGAAAAAGTCTTTCTTCCTCCTGGTTCACAATTTCAGCTTCTCCTTCTTGATATTCTTCTTCGGCTTCATCCTCACTTTCGTCTCTGACATTAAGATTCATTCCTCTACGAATCTCTTCTTGTAATGCTCACACTTGTCTCTGCAGCTCTCTAACCTCAGGTGTTACAACACCAGCTCTTCTGCCACGTTCCCTTCGTGGAGGCATTTTCGCGATGCCCGCTGAAACCCTAGCCACAGTCCTGGTGCAAACTGCCTCACAGTCGGCAATCATGTTACACACTCAAGAACTCTTTCTCTGATACCACCTGATAAGGGTTCTCCCCTTAATGCCACAAACACATAACAGAAATAGAGAAACAACAACAATAATATGCAAGAACAGAAAATTGGCTTCTTATTATCTCCACAAAGGTGGAATTACAAACTTTCAGAATTACAATATGCAAAGCCACATGGGCATTCCCTTACAATATTCTTTAGGAAAAAGCCTCGAATCAATACCCAGATTTACTACCCAGAACTGTTCTGAACTGCCTAAGACAATAATACAGCCTTCCTTATATAGGCAATTTTCCACCGCCTGGGAAGGTTCCAGAATTTTAGCCAATAAGGCCGACCAACTTAGAATTATTTTATTTTACATTTTATTACATCATAGTCAGCTGAAGATAACTTTTGAAACCCGAACAGAAATTTGAAGAAAATTATTTTCCGCCATTTCAGGTGGCCCAACTTCTGAAGACCATAAGTCATCACCAATCGACCCACTCAGCTATTATAACCCCATTTCGGAAATGCCACGAAGCGCTCTACAGGCTTGACCCATGCAAGCGCCCATCACCCAAATTTTCGACCTCATCCGGGGCCTCTAAAGCCTTCAAAACTGAGTTCAAAGTTTCTGTACCCTGCTGCCAATACCGAAAATCTTCAATATCTTCCAATATACACTTGATCTGGCAATGAAACTTTACTGGCAGACTTATATGACCAAAATGAACCTCCAATAAAGAAATAAGATCATTCTGAGCACATACGAAAATTACCAAAAATAGTAACTTTCCATAAATAGCAGCTCTGCACAAAATAGCCCTTATTGAATACAAAAATAGAAATATTTTTGGGTGATGCAAGATTGCTCATACACCAAGATGCTCCTGCATCAGATTGA